>CAUYON010045954.1:0-14465 GCA_963573935.1 Arctocebus calabarensis
AAAAATAAATGCAATGTTCCAACTTACATTCATACAATAATAGAAAGAAATATTATTCTCATTTTACCTGTCAGCTCTCTGCAACATGCACATAATAAAGCCCAAAGAAAGTCTGTAGTATACCTACTTCCCCTTTCAACATTTCAGAGCCCCTCCAGTTTTCCATTTGACCTGGCCGTTTCCTCCAAAATTGCTGGTTTTTCTGAATGCTTTGCTGTGTGAGACATTTTCAAAATACTCGAAACTATTTAAGGTTTTCAAATAATAATTTTTTAAGTTTTTTCTTTTCTCTTTTTTATTAAATCATAACTGTGTACATTAATGCATTTATGGGGTACAATGTGCTAATTTTATATACAATTTTGGATATTACCCAGCTACAAAAAAAGATAGAGACTTTACCTGTTTTACATTTACATGGATGGAGCTGGAACATATTCTTCTTATTAAAGTATCCTATTCTTGAGATACTTTGATAAGTATCCCGTTCTTGAGATGCTTTAATAAGAAGAATATGTTCCAGCTCCAACCATGTAAACATAAAAGAGGTAAAATCTCCATCTTTTTTTATGGCTGCATAATATCCAAATTGTATATATAAAATCAGCATATTGTACCCCATAAAAATATTCTTCTTAGTAAAGTATTTCAGGAATGGAAAAAAAATCCAATGTACTCAGTACTAGTATAAAACCAATTTATAATCACTCACACTTTCATATGAAAGATGAATCACAACTATAACCCAGGATCAAGGAGGGAAGGGGAGGGGGATAGAGGGAGGGTTAATGGTAGGACCACACCTATGGAGCATAGTGCAAGGGTACAAGTCAAATCTATCAAGTATTAAACACAAATTTCTTAACACTGTGATCAAGTAAATGAGGTGAAAGCTATGTTAATTTTTAAAAAATGGAAGAAAAAAGTATCCAATGTACTCAGCACTATTATGAAACCAATATATAATCACCCACACTTTCTTACGAATGATAAAAGTTTTTTAAGGAAACTCAGTCAAATACCTACTAGAGCAGTGATTTTCAATCATTGTGCCCTAAGAGGATCTTAGGTGTGCCTCAAAAATTTTTAAAGATCATTAATTAACTTGTTTTTGAAAGAAGTTTAAAACACAGTATGTGTATTCGTTGTTTTATTCTTTCTTTGATTGACATAATTCAAGTGTGCCATGGAAGTTTAACTATAGGTTCAGGCATGCTACAAGATTAAACGGGTTGAAGAACTCTGGGCTGGAGGCTTAGCATCTGATGTCCTATTTGACATTCATGATAAATTTGTGAAGATTCAACAGGCTGATGTGGCAGCTAATGGAATTTTAGATTTCATGTAAGCAAAAGAATAGGAATCATTTTTTATTGATAACTACACTTGAAAAGGCAGTGTTTAGAGAAAACACAGCTTAATTGGAGGATATTTAGAAAAGAACCATCATTTATTACAGCACCATTCACAACAGCCAACAATATAGGAGCAGTCTCAGGGTCCATCAGTAGGTGGATGGAGAAAGTGGAATACTATTCAGCCATGCAAAAGGATGAAATCCTGGCATTTGCAGCCATAGGGATGAACCTGGAGAATATTATGCTTCATGAAATAAACTAGGAATAGAAAAATTCAGCATGATTGCACTAATGTGTGGAGTCTAAAGAATTGATCTCCTCGAAAGCTGGTTACCAGAGCCCAGGGAATGTAGAGGGGAGGGCAGATAGGGAGAGATAGGTCAGTTGGGTATAGAGGGCCGGGTAGATGGGAAGGTACGTTCTGGGGTTTTACCACGTAGAAGAGTGACTGCATTTAACACTATTGTACTGCACATTCCCAAATGGCTAGAAGAAGGGATTTTAAATGTTTTTACCACAAAGAAATGATAAATGTCTGAGGTGATGGGTGTGCTCGAAACCCTGATTTGATTACTACCCATGTATGCATCTGTTGTAACATCACACTCTGTCCATATATACGTGGAATTATTGCATGTCTATGAAATCGTAATTATTTCACACGGAATCTCCCACTGCATGCCAGAGCAACCTGGAGAGGCTGGCAGGCCAGGTCGGCACTGTACTGCAGCTGCCACCCCCCGTCCTATCATGTTTCACACAAAGAGGAAAAGTTATTCAATGAAGAGTCGTCTCAGTTTGTTCTGAAATCTGCCCCAGTGAAGTGCCACCACTGAACCCACTGAAACCACTGCCACCGCCCTCGCTGTTCCTCCGTCTTCCCCGTCCCACCTTTGTCACTGTCCTGCGACCCCTCAGCTCATACAACTGAAGTTCACTGACCACATTCTCCTTCTTCCACATGTCTGCATACGACAAGTTGTCCACAGCAGCTGAAAGGACTTACCTCTGAAGTTTCCTGCAAACTTATATTTTTGTATTTAAAGGCAGACCCTTTGAATTGTCTTCAACTTCACTAAAGAGGAGAACGGTGGGGGGAGGTTGATCCTACAGCAGGGCCTAACACGCCTGGGTCTGTGTCATATTTGCTTTGGGCTGAAAACAGTGTCAAACTCCCCTTAACCAGACTCTGGCTAGTGATAAAAGGGGAGTCCTTGTTATAGTTCAACTATTTTAGCAGGGAGTTTGCAGAACTGTGACAGTGTTTAATTTTATAATAATGCCTGCGATCGTCCCTTTCTCCCCAAATTGCAATTATGAACTCTTCAGACTGTATAATTAATAGCATTTACGAGCTGAGTATTTGCCAGGCTTTGTATGAAAGGGTTTATATGAATTATCATATTTAATTCTCAGACAGCCATGAATTTCCATATATTTCATTTTTTGATGGAGAAATAAAGTGTGGTAATCCATGCAAGGTCTTTAAATAGCCAGCAAGCAGGACTGAGTTTAGCGCCAGGTCCAGCTGCACAGAGCCCACCTCCTTCACAGGGCACAGTTTGTCTCCCGAGGCTCAGGCGCCTGCAGCTCTGTGTAAATCAGTTCTGAAGCTGCCTCTGTGGCGGATAATCCTCAGACCCTCAGGAAAGCCCAAAAAAGCTCATTGAGGCGGACAATACTACAGGTGAAGAGTGGAAAGGCCATTCTCTAGGGTTTGGATTTTCAGTTGTAGCTGTTCACTTGGAGTGGAGAAAGCAAAGCACCACTTGGGACTGGATGTCGCCACCCTCTGAGCTCTCGGATTAGCCCGGGGCTGAGAGTCAGGAGAGTCGAGGAGGAGGAAGGCAATGGAATGTTTGCATTCTTTCTTTTTCTAAAATGAATTGTTCTTAAATGTTAGATTAATATGGAAGTACATACAGTTAGGTTAGTTTTCTTTTGTAAGGTAAAAGTCCGGGTTGTACTTGTGCCCTTCACCCAGGAAATGTGCCGTATATACATGGGATGCACACGTTGGTGAGAATTTACCTCTCCCCTTATTAGAATTTAATTGAGATTGTCTCTTACGTGAGCATGTACTTGTTCATCTACAGGTTCTAATTAAGTACTGAGTATGCATGATGCTTATTTTTCCATACTTGGGATACTTTTCTTAAGAGACTATTCTCTAAACCCATCCAGGGTGTTAAAAAAGATACAAATCCCCATCTTTTTGTGGCTGAATGATATTCCCTGGTACACATACACCACACTTTATTAATCCACTCATGAGTTGAAGGGCACCTGTGTTGTTTCCCCATCTTTGCAATTATGACTAACACTTCTGCAGACAATCAAGTGCAAATGTCCTTATGGTAAATTGGTTATTTTTGTTTTGACTAAGTATCTAATAGCGGGATTTCAGGGTCAAATGCAACTTGTACTTTTAGTTCTAATCCTTTCCACAGAGTCTGTGCTAGGTTGCAGTCCCATAGCAGTGCAGCAGTGTTCCCATCTCTCTGTACCACACCAACATCTGTTGCTTTGATTTCGTGAGTTGGACCATTATCTCGGCATCTAGGTGATGTCTCAAAATGGCTTCGATCTGCATTTCTCTGGTGACTAGGGATGATGAGCATCTCTTCATGTGTTTGTTGACCATTCATCTGTCCTCATGAGAAAAGTTTATATTCATACGTCTTGCCTACATTTTGATGGGGTTATCTAATCTTCTCTTGTTGATCTGCTTGAGTTCTTTTTAAACTCTGGTTATTAGCCCTTTCTTGGGTTCATTGCATGCAAATAGCTCATTCCATTCTGCAGCTCATCTCTTTGCCTTGTTGATATTGTGCTTAACTGTTAAGAAGCTTTGTAACTTCATCAGGTCCCATTTATTTTATTTTTGTTGTGGCTGAGATTGCCATCCATGGTTTCCTTCAGCCAAGAAGATGAAGAGTTTTCTCCCACTTTTATCCATGGTTTTTATACTTTCATGTCTTAGATTAAAATCTTTTATCTATAGTGAGATAATTTTTGTAAGTGGTGACAGGTGCAGGTATAGTTGCAGTTCCTACACTTGACTCACCAGTTCTCACAGCACCATTTATTGGATAGGGTTTTCTTCCCACAGTGTATGCTTTTCTTGTTTTGTTAGAGATCAGATGGTGACATGAGGTGGTTTCCTCTTTGGATCAGGGAGTTTGAGTTCTCATTCCCACACGTTCAGAACATCCTGAAGCCGTCGTGCAGACAGGGCCTGCACCTTATTTCTCCAGAGGGGTAACATGTGGCTTGGGAGCAGGAAGGGGGGATGCAGTAGCAAACCACAGAGTTCAGCCAAAGTTTTGCTTCTGCAAATTACATTGAGTGGGGAGTCACTCTCCCTTTGTGCTTCTCAAGTCATCTTGGGCAGGTGGGAGTGAATTATTACTGGATGAATTGCTTCTGAAGGGATGGGAGATTTCACTTTGCTCTGGTTTGTAGGCAAGAAAAGCTTTGTTAGTGATGCATTGGGAGGCTTATAATATGTTCTGTGAACCCCCCAGGTGGTGATTCTGTACATAATGGCAAATAAAATTATTGACCTTGGGGATTTAATCCGTGTTACTATTAAATCACTTTCATGCTATTGCTTAAGGGAGAGTCCAAAAATCCTTTCCTGAGTTTTTGATAGATCCCTTTCCTGCAATCACACTGTATTTTCCTTTAAAATTATCGTCTCTATTGCTAGTGCTGGGAAACATTATATATGAGTAAAAGCTTCCCAGTTTCCCATAGCCAACTTTTCTTTCTGTTGGAATAGCCTGGTGTGGTAAGCAGTAAAAAGTAATGTGCTCATTGAGAACACAGAATAAAGTCACCCCAATCCATCCTGTTTGTTAGCGTCAAGGTTTAGCTGGAAAGAAAGGAAGGTCTACATTCCTTATCCCACAAAGTAATGTTCCATGTCCTGTAGACCTTGCTGAGAAACTGTCTAGAGAACAGAGGCTGTTTCAGCATTTGTTGGCATGAGTGAGGGTCGGTCTCCTTTTGTCTAGCCTGGACATGCTGCCGTGGGTCTGCACAGAACGTTAAAATCAGAAGGCTGTGAAGTGCGAGTTCCTTTCCCTAATCTGCCATTGGTTTTGACCTCAATCATTCTCTGACACCGAACATCTGTTCAGGAGCTGGTTGGTCACCACTTCACCGCCCAACAGTCTCGCCAAGTGGAAGAACAGCAGACCTGCCTCTGTACCAACCCAAGAGAAGCCCAGAGCATTTTCTTTTACAGGTGCTCCCCGAGCTACTATTAGTATGATAACAAAGTAGAGAGCGAGAAAGGCAAAGGGAGAACCCCGCAAACTTCAACTGCTGCCTGAGCCTCCAAACGTAATTAGTCAGTGTGGTGACTGATACTGAAGTCCATGAGTTTTGTGAGACAGATGTGTTATTTAGCGTAACTTGCAGAGGGTTTCGCAATACAGTGAAGAATAATTCACACGTAATGAAAAACACTAAAATATCCAAATAATCAGTATGAAGTCTGCCATTTCTGTTACTAAAAATTATCAAAAATAAAAACATACAAGAGGGCAGTGCCTGTATCTCAAAGGAGTAGGGAGCCAGCCCCATGTACCAGAGGTGGCAGGTTCAAACACAGCCCAGGCCATAAACTGCAAAAAAAAAAAGAAAAATATCAAGAGCTTCCTCTAAAGTTCCACTTTATTCCATCATTTTTAAAGGTAACTTTCACATCCTAATTGGAATCAGAATTCCTAGAAACACAGCCTGGATACAGACAACGCAAAAGACAGACTCTGTCTAATCCCATCGTGATGAGCGGGGGCCACAAGGCCAGCCCTGTCTGTCTACAGAGGGAGCAAGGCAGATGCACCTGCCAGGGGAACAGGCCAGGTGCATGCTGGGTCCTCACAGAGCTCATGATAGGAAGGTAGTGAATGCCCCGGCCTGCTACAGCGCCAATGACAGGACACCTCAGGACATGGGCGTGCCTGTAGTTGCATCTGTGCATGACTGGCACCTCATAACAGCCCGATGTGGCCCCCAGGCTCAGGTGACCTGTGATCAGTCTCTACCACAGCACCTACTACATCTCCCAGAATTGCCGAAGGGCCGTCCCCCCAAAGAGGGAGAGATGCTGGTCCTTTGTGCTGTATTTGTGAAGACGATACCAGAGACGTGAGATGTCAGCAAGCCTCGGGCCTCCTGATCTGGAGTAACCAGGAGATGGGGTCGCTGCCCAAAGAGAGAGGAAGCCAGCATAACATTAGTCCCCGCTTGTCGCAGAAGTGACAGACACTCTGAGTCTGATTTCTCATTTAATCCTCACTGCGGTCTTTAGCTGTGGTCTGTGCTCTCCGTCTGTGCTCATTCTGTGAGACTCTGCAGCTTTCCTCCAACTCTCCCCTAGGGGGCGACAGAGGGCAGGACCCCAGTCATGGTCCACCCTGGAGTCTGAGCTCTTCTGCGTTGTATTTCCCTCTGTAAGGACACAGTGAAGGTTAAGCCTCCTTGGAGTCTTTTCCCCAGGGATCCAGAAATAGACTTTATCTGTAAAACGTCAACTTCGATATCTTTTGAGCATTGGATATTGTCTTTCCTTCTCGTTTTACCGGCTGGCAAGTGTTCCCATTGATAAACACCTCTTCTCATGTTTATTGGCCCCTCGAATGTTCCTTTTCTTTTCTTTTTTTTTTTTTTTGCAGTTTTTGGTGGGGGCTGGGTTTGAACCCACCACCTACATTATATGGGGCCGGCATCCTACTCCTTTGAACCACAGGTGCCCCATTGAATGTTCTCTTTTGTGAAGTATCTGTTCAAATCTTTTGCCAGATTTATTAGATCTTCTGCTTTTATTTTCATAAAATGGTGTGTAGGAGGGTGGCTCCTGTGGATCAAAGCGGGAGGGCGCTGGCCCCATAGCCTGGAGGTGGTATACCGGTTCAAACCTATCCCCTAGCCCAAAACGGCAAAACAAAATAAACAAACAAACAAAGGTGTGTATGAGGCCTTTTTCAAATACATGTATTGCAAATATCTTTTCACAATTCATGATGTGCATAAACACTCTAATAATATCTTTGATGAATGTAAGTTCATAATTTTAACACAGCCTGGTTTATTGCTGTTTCATTCTGTAGGGATACTTTTTCATCTGTGTCTGTTCTCTTTGAAGAAATCTTTACTGACTTCAATGTCTTGAAGATTTGTCCTGAATTTTTTTCCTGAAAATTTGTATTATTTTATTTGTACTTTCTAAGACTATATCTGAAATTGATTTTTGTATACAATTTTAGGTAGGTAGACAATACTTCTTATTTCCATACGGATAGCCAATTTATATCAAATCTATCTTTTACAAAATACTTTCTTTCCACAATTGCAAAGCTGAGTCTTAAATCACATGATCGTACATGGGTGAGTTACTTCCAGGCCTTCTATTCTATTTCATTGATGTATTGGCCATAATTACTATAGCTTCATAATAAATCATTATATTTGACTATTTAAGTTCTCTGTTTGTCCTTATCCAAAATTGCCTTTTCTGGTCCTGATCTGAATTATGTTTTAATAGGACAATATAGCTGTCATTTTGATTATAGAATTGGAGTAAAGGAAACAACTGAAAAAGCAGGAGAATTGGTGAGGAGCACCCATCCAGAATAAGAGAGGCTGACAGGTATAGTGATGGAGACACTGGCAGTGGCTGGATTTCAGAGACACCTTGGAATAGCAGCAACAGGGTTTGCTGATGGATGGGATGTGGACAAGTAAAGATTTCGCAGAGTGGGGCCAAGCAAAGAGATGGATGGAGATGTCATTTATTGATATTTGTATGACTTGGAGAAGGATATCAAGAATTTCCATTTTGAACATCTTAAATTTGAGATATGGGTGCAAATAATGAGTAGGAAGGTGAATATCTTAAGTCTTGAATTCAGGTAAAAGATCCAAGATGGAGTCAGACATTTAGGCATTTATAGAGACAGGAAAGGAAAGTCATGAGCTCTGTGAAAACACGTGCTAATGCCAGAAAACTGGGAGTCAGGCTGACTCACCCTTTCTTTCATCTCTACATATCCAGGGAATCCCTACTTTTCACCCCTATTTGCAAACTGTCTTCTGCATTAAGAGGATTACATAAACATTTTCTTTAAAGGGCCAAAGAGTAAATATTTTAGACCTTTATAGTCATCTGTGGTCTCTGTTGCATAGTTTTTCATGAAAAATGTAAAAACTATTTTTATGTCTCTGGCCAAAGAAAAACAGGACTTGGTTAGATTCAGTCTGTGGGCCATAGTTTGCCAGCCTCTGGTCTAAGCCATCGTTAGCCCTCACTGGGGTTCACCAACATTCTCTCTTCTCACTCACATTCTTCTTGTGCAATGTCTTCATCACAGACAAACCATAAGTACAGTTACTAACAAAAATCAAGGTCAAACGATGGCACTTGTAGGGCTTTCCAATGTAGTGACAATAAAATACACCGTACTAGTATAGGCTCTCAGACTCTAAATGGGGTAGCCACTGCTGAGGAATGAGTACCTTGGACACAGCCTACTTTTGTAAATAAAATTTTACTGAGATAGCCACAGACATTTGTTTATACAGGTATAGTGGCTATGGCTGCCTTCCCTCTGCAGGTGGAGTTGAGTAGTTGCAGCAAAGACAATGTGGCCCATGAAGTATAAAACGTTTACTAACTGGGGCTTTAAAGAAAAGAGCGTGGAGCCCTGCTCTAAAGCATCAGCTCCCACACACCCCGACACCTCTGCCGGGCTCTTCAAATTATGCAACACAAAATTGAACCCAAGTGTAAACTATGGCCTTGAATTAATAACAATGTATCAATATTCATTTTTCAATTATAACAAATGTACCACAGTAAAATGTTAATAATACAAGAAAAGGGGGAGTAGATGGGAGGGAAGATGAAAAGGGGGCTCTCTGCCCTGTCTATAAACCTAAATCTGCTCTAAACAACTGTTTATTATTTCTCTAATAATAAATAATTAGAAATTATTTCTCTAATACACTGACATGAAATGTGGAGGCATAGAATATGAAAAATAGGTCATGAAATAAATCCAACTATAATGAAAATTATAGTGGCATTTGTACCAACTATAATGGTGTGTGTAGAAAATAATTTATTTATAATTTATTTTGTTTGCTATAACTCCCACACTGGATTTTTTTCAAGGGTTCCAGCCATATATTTCTATCAAGAGAGCCTCCAGCTTTGGACTCGACACTCACAGCAGAGGGTGGCAAATTGGCCCAAGGACCCAGTGCAGCCTACTGCCAGATTTTATTTAATCTTCAAGCAAAGAAAAAGAATTAAAATGTTAGGGATGATGAGCATTTTTTCGTATGTTTCTTGGGTTTTCTCATCATCCCAAGCATCAGAGAAATGCAGATGAAGACCACCTGGAGGTGGCACCAAACCCCAGAGAGAAAACCCACAGCACAAAATCCCCCAGCCGCAGATGCTGGAGAGAGTGCGGAGAGAAGGGAACGCTTACATACTGCTGGGACTGCAAACCAGCATGGCCTTTTTGGAAAGTGTGGAGAATCATCAAAGAGCTAAAAGTAGACCTTCCATTTGATCCTGAAATCCCATTACTAGATATCTACTCAGAAGAAAAAATCATTTTACTAGAAGGACATTTGGACTCAAATATTTACAGCAGCTCAATTCACAATTACGAAGATGTGGTAACAACCCAAGTGTCCATCAAAGCAGGAATGGATTAATAAGCTGTGGTCTATGGGTAGCATGGACCACTGCTCAACCATAAAAATGGTGGAGGCTTTACATCTTTTGTGTTTACCTGGATGGAGTTTAAGAACAGTCTCCTTGGCAAAGTATTTCAAGAGTGGAAAAACAAGCCTCCCATATACTCAATACTCATTTGAAACTAGTAGAAGCATAACTACAGGCCCACATGAGAGGAAAACACCAATAAATTCAAAAGGCAGGAGGGTGGGGAGAGGGCTCAGTAAGCTCCCCCTAATAGGGACAATGTCAGGGTACACGTCTTGGGTGAGTGACTTGAATACAACTTAGACTTTTTCTAACAAATGTAAACAATGTAACCTAATCACATGTACCCTTATATTAATCTGAAATTTAAAAAAATAAAAAATATAAATGACTTTACACCATCTAAAGAAAACAATATTTTGTGATACCCCCAAATTTTATGAAGTTCAAAGTTTAGTGTCTATAACTGCATTGAAATATAATTAAATACCTGCATAAAATACTCAATTTTCCCTTTGAGCCCACGAGACCCAGAATATTATCTGGCCTTTATACAGAAAATATTTGCTGGCCCTAATTAAAAGGCTTTAATACATTATAAAAATTAAAATTTTTCTAAGTACACATTGACAGCTTTCTCACTTGAGGTCTGGCATTTATGGCTGGTCCAGCAAGACCAAAACTCTAAACATCTGTAAAACATCAGTTCATTATCATCAGTGAAGCCCCAGGGAACCTTTCTCTACAACTGTTGTTTATATCCTTGAAACAAAAACACTTTTGCCTGAATTCCACTGGAGTGTTGTTATTTGTTGTACTGACAGAGCTAGAAATAGACCTTTGGAGTCTGGTAAGGATTTGAATAATAGCAACACCCAGACAAAAGAAAAGACAAATTAATAATTTGGTAACTCTTTCCTCATCTCTAGCATAAACACCAGAGAGCATGCACAAAGTATTGCCCAAGTAACGTGGATTATATACTTTCTTTTCTTTGGATCTAAATGTGTAGTTGGTTCTGGAAGTGTTCATTAATTAGGAAAGAATTGCACTTTGCCCACAGTACCCGAAGAGGACTTTGCAATAATAAACAACTCAAATAGTCTTAAACTTGTACAGTCTAAAATCTTCTTAAATTCATACAGTTCATAATACTCTTAAATATTTAGTCTGAGTAACAGGCTTGACGTATGATATTGACTCTTCATATGGGCAACTATAATTGGAAAAAGTATTTATCAGGACAGCAGGTAGAGGATACACATTAATTCGATAGAAAAGTGCATTTACCTTCATAGAAATTTGCCCAAAGATGCATATATATTTATCTCGTTGAAACATATCAGAAAAACAAAATAAAAATATCTCAAGTAGCCTTACTTAAGGGACCAATTAAGAAAAGTTTTGTACATTTCTATACTGAAACCTTGAACTAGGGAGCTGGTAGATCTACAAGGTGTAACAATTAAGTTTGTGAAGTCATCCTAGAGGCGCTACCCGCCGCATTGCTGAATATCACCACGGTCACCTTCAAAGTATTCCCTTTCGGAAGCTGTGCTTTGATATTGGTGCCTAGTCTAGGCTTCAAAGCAATTTTGGAACTCTTTCACTGGAATGGCGGTCAGAGCTGTCATCATAAGAGAACTGAAACTTAACTTTGTGAACTTATTCTAGAAAAAGTGCTTTGAAGGGTGGACTAGGTTCTGACATCTGGTGTTGGTGCAGCTCCCCAAGGGGAGTGCTTTGTAGGTGACCGTGGTGACATTCAGCAATGTGGGATGTAGCATATTTTTCTAGGGAGGTTTGTGAACTTAATTGTCTGGTAGCACTAAGTTCAAAGGTGCATTATTCAAGAGCGTGGGGTAGGCGAGTATCGCTGAGCACATTGCTTACCAGAGACTAAAACTTTTCCTAGATTATTTAGAAATTTTTTAACCAGGAACATACACTTTTGAAAAATACAGGTATATTTCAATTCTGGAAATATGAGGTTATGTGAGCTTAGACATATCAGTCAATAAATCTGAAATGCTGGGTTAGAATTAGAAAGCCATCTTGTACTAAAAAAGGCCCATTTCTCCCCGAGCTGTTCTCTAGTCTAATTTTCTGCCTGCATTTTATTTCTGAATTGCATGAAAGATTTGTGGAATACCATTAGCTATGGTTGAGGAATTACTTTCATGCTAAACTCTTGTTCTTAGCCACTTCTAACTTTTTGAAAATATTAGCCTAAAATTTCTCTAGCTGTTTTCAAGCCAAAGATAACTTTCACTGGAAACAGTTAGAAGGAGAAAAAATTTGCCTCATCTCCTATTAGTTATTTATACATAAGCCAAAAGATTTTTTTAATGTCCTGGAAGAAAGCAAAAGAGTAGCATTCACATATATTTTTTATTTGCAGGCAACCTGAAATGCTTTGCACTAAATTGCCTTTAACTTGGTATAGTTTTGCAGGCAAGCAAAACAGAATAGCAGTAACTAAAACAATGTCTTTTGGTTTGTCTGTATATATGGAACCACTGTGTAAGTCTTTTCATATGCAAGTGCACCTCACTAGTATTTGTTTCTAATCATAGTAGTAGGTCAATGTGGTATTTCTCATATATTACATTGTTTCCCTTGCTCTCTCTACCCCCTCTTTCTCTCTCTCCATTGTATCTGATTTTGAAAATGTAATGCACAGACGGTACAAAATTTCAATGAAGTAAAAGAACAAATAGTGAAAATTAAACTCTTCCACTAACCTAAAGGTGCATCTTTCCAGAAATATTCTCTACACTTAAAAGAATGCGTGCACATACAGAAGACTTCTTGCTCAAGTGGATTTGTGTCTATTCTGCATTGCAGTCTTCGGAGTTCAGAAAGCTTTTACTATGTCAGTTAAAAGAGAAGACCCTGGGATTGAGGGAGGTAATTGATGGGGCCACAGCTACAGTGCATCTTAGAAGGGCACAGGCAGAACTTACTAAATGCAGTATACAAATGTCTTCATACAATAACTAAGAAAATGTCATGAAGGCTATGTTAAACAGTTTGATGAAAACATTTCAGATTGTATATGAAACCTGCACATTGTACCCCTTGATTGCACTAATGTATGCAGCTATGGCTTAATAATAAAAAAAAGAGAGAGAGAGGCTTAGGGAGGCGATGAGAAAACACAGCCAATTGACACCTGACTCCATAGAGGATCAGATTATTTTAAAAGACAAATTTATCCCTCAAGTGGCCCCAGACATTCAAAGAAAACTCCAGAAATTGGCTATAGTCCCAGACCATAACCTGGAGAATCTTCCTTTTTTTTTTGAGACAGAGCTGGGTAGAGTGCTGTGGCATCACAGCTCACAGCAACCTCCAATTCCTGGGCTCAAGTGAGTCTCTTGCCTCCGCCTCCCAAGTAGCTGGGACTATAGGCGCCTGCCACAATGCCTGGCCATTTTTTGGTTGCAGCCGTCATTGTTGTTTGGTGGGCCCAGGCTGAATTCACACCCACCAGCTCAGGTGTACGTGGCTGGTGCCTTAGCCCATTGAGCCATGGGCGCTGAGCCTGGAGAATCTTCTTAAAATGGCCACTATGGTCTTTTGTAACCAAGATCTGGAAAGAAAGGAGGAAAAAGAGAGAAAGGAACAGAAAAGAATGACAGCTCTAGTGATGGCACTCTGACAAACGAGCAACCTTCAGAGGCAGAGGGAAACCAGATGAGTGAAAAACAAGTGCTTCCAATGTGGTCAGACTGGCCACTTCAGAGAAGACTGCCCCCAGCAGTACCACTGGCTGGGTAAGCCACCTGGCCCCTGTCCAGAATGCAAGGGTGACCACTGGAGTGTGGCCTGTCCCCAGAGGCAAAGGCCTCCTGGGACAGTGACCCCATCGGAGCCCATACTGGACTGAGAGTGCCTGGGGCAAATTCTCATGGCTCCAGCTTGTGTCATCATCCCTCAAGAGCCTCAGGTTTGCCTTATAGAGGAGCGCCAGGAGAGAAAATTTCTTTTGGACACCAGAGCAACCTTTTCTGTACTTCTCTCTAATCCTGATCTTTTGTCTCCCAAATCCATAACTATACAGGGGGTGTCTGGACAGCCGGTTACCAAGTTTTTCTCCCAGCCTCTAAGCTGCCATTGGGATGACTTGCTGTTCTCTCATGCCTCCTAATCATCCCTGAAAGTCCTCCGGTTTGGGGAGGGACATACTAACTAAAACAGTAACTTTTCCCTCTTGGAGATCTAGTCATGATCAAAACTCTTCCCTCTAATTCACCTTCCCTGACCCCAACTTGGGAAGTCCCCTTTCCTGTTATCTTGTCTTCTTCTACTGTTAAAGTTATAGGAGTCGATTCCTGCATACGTCATTCACGAGT
>CAUYON010045959.1:0-16784 GCA_963573935.1 Arctocebus calabarensis
GAGTATGGGTGGAGGGAGGGCAATTGGTGGGATCACACTTATGGTGCATCTTAGCAGGGTACTAGTGAAACTTATTAAATGTAGAGTATCAATGTCTTTATATAGTGATCAAGAAAATGCCATGAAGGCTATCTTTAACAGTACGATCAAAATATTTCTGATTGTATATGAAGTACATTCTGCCCTATGATTGCACCAATGTACACAACTATGATTTAATAAAATTATTTAAAAAAAAAACAAACTTGTTTCCTCTCAACTTCCCAGGGAGAAATGAGGCTAGAGTCAGATTAACTGAATTAACCTACTTAAGCCAGTGGCGCTGAAGCTTTAATGTGCATCAGAATCACCTGGAGGACCTCCAATCAGGTTGCTTGGCCCACCCCAGAATTTCTTTCTTTCTTTTTTTTTTTTTTTTTTTGTGAGACAGAGCCTCAAGCTGTCACCCTGGATAGAGTCCTGTGACATCACAGCTCACAGCAACCTCCAATTCCTGGGCTCAAGCGAGTCTCCTGTCTCTGCCTCCCAAGTAGCTGGGACTGCAGGCGCCCGCCACAACACCCGGCCATTTTTTTTTTTTTTTTTTGGTTGCAGCTGTCATTGTTGTTTGGCAGGCCCGGGCTGGATTCGAACCCGCCAGCTCAGGTGTACGTGGCTGGCGCCTTAGTCTGTTGAGCCACAGGCGCTGAGCCTCTTTTTTTTTAAGAGTCTCATTTTGTTGTTCTCAGCAGAATGCCGACAGGTGCCGCCCAGATTCAACCAATCTTTGATAGAAAATATTTGTAAGAAAACAATAAGAATAATCCAAATAATACGATACAACAACTATTTTTGTAGTATTTACATTGTACTAAGTATTAAAGCATAGGGCAGGATTTTCGTCAGCTACTTGGGAGGCTGAGGGAAGAGGATCACTTGAGCCCAGGAGTTTGAGGTTGCTCTGAGCTATGATGCCATGCCACTGTACCGAGGATGAAAACAAAACAAAACAAAAAACAAAAAAGGAGGAGAAAAAGAAAAGATGTCAATATTATGACTCCTACCCTGTGTTTCCTTTGTAGGCATGGGACATTAATGGGGACAAGAAGGGCAAAAGACACAGGGCTTGTGGTCTGTGGAAGGGGCGAGAACGAAGGAGGAACAGACGCACCATGCCTCTCTTTTTGGCTTTGTAAAGTTCGACAGAAGAGTCTTGTGTAGCATAAAGGGTGATCAAGCACTGGGGTGAGCGGCTATCCCGTGTCCCAGGATGGTGGGTGGGTGAGTGGGGTAGGCCAGCAGCAGGGGCCAGCAGCCAGATGAGATATGAGTTGTCAGGGTTGCATTCCTCACCCTAGTTCCACAACATGACTTTTCAAGATAAATGGTTACTTTGGATTATTTGATTTTTTTCCACAGGTTCCTGATTTAGACTACAAATTGTGATCAGCTGGGGGAGGTGGCTCACGCCTGTAATCCCAGCACTCTGAGAGGCCAAGGCGGGTGGATCGCCTGAGCTCACAAGTTTGAGCCCAGCCTGAGCTAGAGCAAGACCCCAGCTCTAAAAATAGCTGAGTGTTGTGGTGGGTGTCTGTAGTCCCAGCTACTGGGGAGGCTGAGGCAAGAGGATCACTTGAGGCTGGGCACAGTGGCTCACACTTGTAATCCTAACATTCTGGAAGGTCCAGATGGGTGGAGCCTGAGCCATAGCAAGACCCTAATCCCAAAAAAGAAAAATACCCAGGTGCTATGCTTAGCAAACCCCATTCCTCTGTCCCCTTCTTGAATTTAATTATGCTTTTTTTTCTTTTTTTTTTTTTTTGTAGAGATAGAGTCTCACTTTATCGCCCTCTGTAGAGTGCTGTGGCATCATACAGCTCACGGCAACCTCCAGCTCCTGGGCTTAGGCGATTCTCTTGCCTCAGCCTCCCTGAGTAGATGGGACTACAGGCACCCGCCATAATGTCCAGCTATTTTTTTGTTGCATTTGGCCGGGCTGAGCTTGAACCCACGACCCTCGTATATGGGGCTGGCGCCCTACCCACTGAGCCACAGGCACACTGCCCTAAATGTGCTTTTCTTTTGTATGGTGTGTAGTCCTCCCTCTTCTAGTTTCCCATTAGTATTGAGTAGATTGGATATTTGCTTTTCCATCCTTGTGATACCTTACTTAGGAGGATGTTCTCCAAATTTTCCCAGGTAAATACAAAGATGTAAAGTCTCCACCTTTCTTTGTGGTGCAGTAGAATCCCATGGTATGCGTACTCCACAGTTTATCCATTGGTGGGTTGATTGGTACTTGGATTGTTTCCACCGCTTGGTGATTGCAAATTGAGCTGCGATAAACATTTGAGTACAAATGTCCTTGTGGTAAAATGATTTTTTTTTGTAATGCTTTTCCACACTGGGTGATATTTTACAACACTTGAAAAAAGCCATCTAAATATATTTAATCAGCTCAGCGCCTGTGACTCAAGGACTAAGGCACCAGCCACATACACCTGAGCTGGCAGGTTCGAATCCAGCCCAGGTTGCCAAACAACAATGACGGCTGCAACCAAGAAGTAGCTGGGTGCTTTGATGGGCACCTATAGTCCCAGCTACTTAGGAGGCAGAGGCAGGAGAATCGCTTAAGCCCAGGAGTTGGAGGTTGCTGTGAGCTGTGATGCCACGGCACTCTACCCAGGGTGACAGCTTGAGACTCTGTCTCAAAAAATAATAAATAAATAAATAAATTTAATCATTTTATTTCCATTTGGTTAGAGGATTATAGTCATAGCTCATAACAACCTCAAACTCTTGGGCTCAAGTGATCCTTCTGCCTTAGCCTCCCAAGTAGCTGCAGCTACAAGGGCCTCCACAACATCTGCCCAGCTATTTTGGAGACGTGCTCTCAATCTTTATCAGGCTGATCTCAAGCGCCTGAGCTCAGGCTGTCTACCTGCCTCAGTCTCCCAGAGTGCTAGGATTACAGGTTTCAGCCATCACCCAGGGCCTAGGTTTTTTATTTTTTATTTGTTTGTTTTTATTTATTGTTTTTTAATAATAGAAATAAATATTAGAAAATATTTATTTTAATAATAGAAATAAATATATATATTATATATTTTAATAATAGAAATAAATAAAAATAATAGAAACAGAGTTTCACTTTGTTGCCCTCAGTAGAGTGCTGTGGCATCACAGCTCACAGCAACCTCCAGCTCTTGGGCTTAGACAATTCTCTTGCCTCAGCCTCTCAAGTAGCTGGGACGACAGGCGTCTGCTACTGGCGGTAGGCGCCGGCCTACCACAACACCCAGCTATTTTTTTGTTGCAGTTCAGCTGGGGCCAGGTTTGAACCTACCACCCTTGGTATATGGGGCTGACGCCCTACTCACTGAGCCACAGGTGCCACCCTATTTTATTTATTTTTTTTGAGACACAGTCTCAAGCTGTCACCCTGGGTAGAATGCTGTGATATCACAGCTCACAGCAACCTCTAACTCTTGGGCTTAAGGGATTCTCTGGCCTCAGTCTCCCAAGTAGCTGGGACTACAGCCGCTCACCACAACACCAGGCTATTTTTTGGTTGTAGTTGTCATTGTTTGGCAGGCCTGGGCTGGGTTTGAACCGGCCAGCTCTGGTGTATGTGGCTGGTGCCAAACCAGGGCCTAGGCTTTTTAAAATGTAAATGTATGGCTCAGCGCTCCTAGCACAGTGATACAGCACCAGCCACATACACCTAGGGTGCCAGGTTTGAACCTGGCCTGGACCAGATAAACAACAATGACAACTGCAACAAAAATAGCCAGGCATTGTGGTAGGCCCCTGTAGTCCCAGCTACATGGGAGGTTGAGGGAGGAGGATCACATTAGCCTCAGAGGTTGAGGTTGCTATGAGCTATGACACCACAGCACTCTACCTAAAGTGACAAATGAGACAGTCAAATAAATAAATGAATAAATGAATAAATTTAACTAACTATAAATCTCTTCCTTTTGGAGTTTACATTTTATATATGTACTTAGTAGGGGAGGGAAGGAAAATGGGCAGCTAACACTATCAGTTGAGTTTACAAGTGCCATGAAGAAAAATAAAGCAGTTGAGCCATGCACCGTGGCTCATGCCTATAATCCTAGCACTCTGGGAGGCCACGGTGAATGAATTGCTTGAGCTCATGAGTTTGAGAACAGCCTGAGCAAAAGCAAGGCCCCATCTCTACTAAAAATAAAAATAGAAAAATTGGGGCAGTGCCTGTGGCCTAGTGGGTAGGGTGCCGGCCCCATATACCAAGGGTTCCGAGTTCAAACTCGGCCCCGGCCAAACTGCAACAAGAAAATAGCTGGGTGTTGTGGCGGGCGCCTGTAGTCCCAGCTTCTGGGGAGGCTGAGGCAGGAGAATCACCTGGGCCCAAGAGCTGGAGGTTGCTGTAAGCTGTAATGCCACAGCACTCTACGGAGGGTAACGAAGTGAGACTCTGTCTCTTAAAAAAATAAATAAATAAATAGAAAAATTAAGGCAAGAGGATCTCTTGAGCCTGAGTTGGAGGTTGCTGTGAGGTTTGATGCCACAGCACTCTACCAAGGGCAACAAAGTAAAACTCTGTCTCTAAAAAAAAAAAGAAAGAAAGAAAAAAGAAAATCTGATATTTCTAGGTCACAAAACACCAAAAACAAAAGCCCTGAAGTAGTAACAAACATAGTCTAAGCTAGAGCAAACAGCAGAAAGAGGTGCACTCCATTAGGCCAAGGTTAGGTTACACAGTGCCTTAGAGGTCAGAATAAGGACTTTAGGTGTTTAAGTTGAATGAACTTTGGTCCATTTCTTTAGGAACTCATAACGTAAATTTTAACTTTTTTTTGAGACAGAGTCTCACTATGTCGCCCTCGGTGGAGAGCTGTGATGTCACAGCTCACAGCAATCTCAAACTCTTGGGCTTTAAGTGATTCTCTTGCCTCAGCCTCCCAAGGAGCTGGGACTACCAGCACCTGCCACAACACCCAGCTATTTTGTTGTTGTTGAGGTTGTCATTGTTGTTTAGCTGGCCCAGGCTGGGTTGGAACCTGCCAGCCTCAGTGTATGTGGCTGATCCTGTAACCACTGTGCTGCAGGTGACAAGCCTTTTTCTTTTTTTTGAGACAGAGTCTCACTTTGTCACCCTTGATAGAGCACTATGTCATCTTAGCTCACAGCAACTTCAAACTCTTGGGTTCAAGCGATCTTTTTGCTTCAGCCTCCCAAGTAGATGGGACTACAGGTCCCCTCCACATCACCAGGGTATTTTTTTTTTGGTAGTTGTCATTGTTGTATAGCAGGCCCAGGCGAGGTTCGAACCCACCAGCCCCAGTGTATGTGTTTGGCGCCCTAACCACTAAGCCACAGGAGCCAAACCTACTTTTTTATTTTTAGAAAGAATTTTAGTTTTTCCACCTTGGGTAGAATGCCCTGGAGTCATAGCCCACCGCAACCTAAAACTTTTGGGCTTAAGCAATCCTCTTGCCTCCGTCTCCCAAGTAGCTGGGACTACAGGCACCCACCAGTTTTCTATTTTTAGTGGAGACAGGATCTTACTCTTGCTTAGGCTGGTCTCAAACTCCAGAACTCAAACAATCCACCTGCTTCAGGCTTGGGGCCTGTAGCTCAGTGGCTAGGGCACCAGCCACATATATCAGAACTGGCGGGTTTGAACCCAGCCCAGGCCTGCCAAGCAAAAATGACAACTACAAACAAAAAATAGCCAGGTGTTATGGCAGGTGCCTGTAGTCTACTTGGGAGACTGAGGCAAGAGAATCACTTAGGCTTAAGAGGTGGAGGTTACTGTAAGCTGTAATGCCACGACACTCTACTGAGGGCAACATAGTGAGATTCTGCCTCAAAAAAAAAAAAAAAAAAAGATAAAATCCCCTTGATGAATTAAAAATTCTATACTGGCTCAGGGCCTGTGGCTCAAGAGGCTAAGGTGCCAGCCACATACACCAGAGCTGGCAGGTTCAAATCCAGCCTGGGCTCACCAAACATCAATGGTGGCTGCAACCAAAAAATGGCCAGGCATTGTGGCAGGTGCCTGTAGTCCCAACTACTTGAGAAGCAGAGGCAAGAGACTCACTTGAGCCCAGGAATAGGAGGTTGCTGTGAGCTGTGATGTCACAGCACTCTATCCAGGGTGAAAGTGTGAGGCTCTGTCTCCAAAAAAACAAAAACTAGCTGGGTGTTGTGGCAGGCGCCTGTAGCCCCAGCTACTTGGGAGGTGGAAGCAGGAGAATCACTTGAGCCCAGGAGTTGGAGGTTGCTGTGAGCTGTGATGGCACAGCACTCTACCCAGGGCGACAGCTTGAGGCTCTGTCTCAAAAAAAAGAAAAATCTATACTGTCAAGAATAAGTCCAAAACAAAAATGTTATTTAAAAAAAAAAAATCCAGGTGGCGCCTGTGGCTCAAAGGAGTAAGGCGCTGGCCCCATATGCCGGAGGTGGCGGGTTTAAACCCACCCCTGGTCAAAAACTGCCAAAAAAAAAAAAATCCACCTGCTTTCCTGCCTGCCAGGGTGCTAGCATTACAGGTGAGGCAGTGTGTCTAACCCTATATATTTAAATTTCGGGAAAGGGGTGACAGAGTCTCATTTTGTTACTCTATAGTGTCATAGCTCCCAGCACCCTCAAACTCTTGGGCTCAAGTGATTCTCCTGCCTCAGGCTCTGAGTAGCTGAAACTATAAGCACCTGCCACAATGTCCCCTTATATTTTTATTTTTATTATTTTTTTTCTTGAGAAAGGGTGAAATTTTGTCACCCTCAAAGTGCTGTCACATCATAGCTCATAGCAACCTCAACTCTTGGGCTCAAGAGATTCCCTTACCGGGGCAGCACCTGTGGCTCAGTGGGTAGGGCAACAGCCCCATATACTGAGGGTGGCAGGTTCAAACCTGGTCCCAGCCAAACTGCAACAAAAAAGTAGCCAGGCATTTTGGTTGGCGCCTGTAGTCCCAGCTACGTGGGAGGCTGAGGCAAGAGAATCGCCTAAGCCCAGGAGTTGGAGGTTGCTGTGAGCTGTGTGACACCATGGCACTCTACTGAGGGCTATAAAATGAGACTGTTTCTACAAAAAAAAAAAGACATTCTCTTACCTCAGCCTCCTAAGTAGCTGGGATTATAGGTGCCTGCCACAACACCCTCCCAGAGTGCTAGGATTACAGAGGTCAGCTGCCCCGCCCCGCCTGCCCACTCCCCACCCCCAACTATATTTTTAGAGATAGGGTCTTGTTCTTCTCAGGCTGGTCTCCAACACCTGAGCTCAGGCAATCTCGCCTCCTTGGCTTCCCAGAGTGGTAGGATTACAGGGGTGAGCCACCAGCCTGGCCTACTGTTTACATGTTAATAGCCCCTGAGATGGACAAAAGGAATCATCAAGGCCTGTTAAGAGTTTCTATCAGTAGTTCTAGCAAGACAGGATGGGACTGGAGATATTTAAGGTATTACCTCCAATATATCAACCACGATGTCAAAGACTTATGTACTTATTTAAAACTTTTTTCAGGGTGGTGCTGTGAACCATCGCTGGGTAGATTGCTTGAGCTCGAGTTTGAAACCCACCTGACCAAGACTGGGACCTGTGGTTCAAGGAGTAGGGTGCCGGCCCCATATACCAGAGGTGGTGGGTTCAAACCATACCCTGGCCAAAAACAGCAAAAAAAAAAACTTTTTCAGCCATTTTAGCACTATGGGAACCATCGCTGGGTAGATTGCTTGAGCTCAGGAATTTGAGACCTGCCTAACCAAGCTTGGGACTCATCTCCACTAACAATAGAAAAATTAGCTGGGCTTTGTGGTAGGCTTCTATAGTCCCAGATACTTGGGAGGCTGAGGCAAGATCAGTTGAGCCCAAGAGTTTGAGGTTGCTGTGAACTATGAGGAGACCAGAGATTCAACCCAGAGTGACAGAGTGGCACTGTCTCAAGAAAACACACACTTTTTTCAATTAGCAACCTTGGAAAAAATGTTCACGTCAGAGCAAGGGCAGAGACCTCCTAACAGATGGTTGTTCCCAAATTCATCAGGCGCAGGATGGTCAAATGGACTGGACTCTCTTGAATTTCACACTGGTAGTGAAGCACCAAGGCAGCTCCTAATTTTTGCCCTGAACCATTGGTCCAAAATGGTGCTGCCATTCATTTAATAGCAAAGGTGAGGGGAGTCGTACGGCAGACGTGCCAAATTTATCTCACGCAGAAAACAGACAGTAGTTTTCTATCCCATTACTGAGCAATTTCTCCAAAAACCAGTCAACCCTTTTTGTTTCATGTCATGGCTGTCCTAAGAGCTGTACATATATTAATGTCATACTTCATATGGGATCACATGCTGTTACTCTTATGTCAGAGACTGAGAAACTGAGAGGGTTAAACAATTTTCCTAAGGACATAGGGTCCTGGCACTTTCCTTATTTTGGAAAATGTTTTACTTTGTATACATTTACATATATACATTAACCTATTATTATTTTCAAACTAGAGTCCAGGCTTGGCTCCTATAGCTCAAGCGGCTAGGGTGCCTGCCACATACACCAGAGCTGGAGGGTTCAAATCCAGCTCGGGCCCACCAAACAATGACAACACAACCAAAAAGTAGTCAGGCGTGGGTGCTGGCCTCATATACCAAAGGTGATGGGTTCAAACCTGGCCTCAGCTGAACTGCAAAAAAAAAAAAAAAAAAAATAGCCAGGCGTTGTGGCGGGCGCCTGTAGTCCTAGCTGCTCGGGAGGCTGAGGCAAGTAGATTACCTAAACCCAGGAGTTGGAGGTTGCTGTGAGCTGTGTGATGCCCGGCACTCTACCAAGGGCAACAAAGTGAGACTCTGTCTCTACAAAAAAAAAAAAATACAAAAAAATAGCCCGGCGTTATGGCGAGCACCTGTAGTCCCAGCTACTTGGTAGGCAAGAGAATCGCTTAAGCCCAAGAGTTGGAGGTTGCTGTGAGCTGTGACGGCACTACATTCTACCCAGGGCGATAGCTTGAGTCTATCTAAAAAAACAAAAAAAACAAATGAGAGTCCACTTCCAGACAGTAACAATACGTTGTCTCTAGGTTTTGTTTCTACATCTCAGGATTTGGCTTCTAGACCCTTGTTGGCCTTAGCCACATGTGCCTTTGGCCTTCTTTTCAGCCTTGGGGGAGGGGGGGTAGTTTAAATAAGGGTTAAGCTTGAGAGGTAGCTCACGCCTGTAATCCTAGCACTCTGGGAGGACAAGGCAAGTGGATTACCTAAACTCAGGGGTTGGAGGCCAGCCTGAGCTAGAGGGGAGACCTCGTCTCTAAAAATAGCCAGGCATCGTGGGGCGCCTGTAATCCCAGCTACTCGGGAGGCTGAGTGAAGAAGAGAATTGCCTGAGCCCAAGTGTTTGAGGTTGCTATGAGCTATGAAGCCACTGTCTCAAAAATAAATAAATAAGCCACGCATCAGGAGTGTTAGATATGTAAATATTCTACAAATCTAATCAATACATCAACCACAGTGTCACTTACTTAAAAATTTTTTTTAATTAGCAGCCACATAAGGACTCAACAAGGGCAGAGACACAAATGGATGGTTTTTCTTAACTCATCAGGCTTGAGCAGAGTTTAAACCAAACTGGACCCAGCTCCACCCACAAAGGTCTCCGTCTTGGCGTCAGTCACGTGGGCTGGAAACCGGCTTCACTTCCTCTAAGAAGGTAGGTGGAGGCCACTCAAGGCTTCCTCAAGTTTGACGATCTCTGCACCAGAGAGAGAAACAGTGGGATGAGTATGGTCTGAGACGGTAAGCATCCCAACCCTTTTCCACCTCTTTCAGGATTCCTCCCTAAGACTTCAGAGCCAGGAGTTCGGGGGCTCAGATTCTTGAATGTAGGTTTACCCATCCCTGTATTCTCCAAGAAGTTGGGAGGGAGTGGGGAGACGGTTGAGATAGCTCACATGACCGGCCCAATAGGTCTCACCCCTGGCCCCAGAAGCCAGGAGAGCCCGTGGTGATGCCCGAGGTGTGCTGGTGATTGAGGGCAGTAGGCAGGTGAGAATAGAGATGAGAGGCTTGGCACCTCATCAACGGGCCAAGGCGGCAGCCACATACACCTGAGCTGGTGGGTTCGAATCCAGCCCGGGCCGCCAAACAATGATGGCTGCAACCAAAAATATGGCCAGGCATTGTGGCAGCGCCTGTAGTCCCAGCTACTTGGGAGGCAGAGGCAGGAGACTCACTTGAACCCAGGAACTGGAGGTTGCTTTGAGCTGTGATGCCACAGCACTCTATCCAGGGTGACAGCTTGAGGCTGTCTCAAAAAAAAAAAAAAAAAAAAAATAGAGATGAGAAAAGACTAAAATTGCTCCCGGGGGGCCTCAGCTCAAAGCCCCCGGTCAGTGAATCTCTCACCTCGCTGCCCCTGACGGCGGTACCGCTCTGCCAGGCACTGAAGCATCCAGGTGGTCCGGACTCGGTACTTGAGGTCCCCGTAAACCATAATCTCAGTGTGGGCTGAACATTCCAAAGTTTTCAGCTCAATCATGGTCTTGCCCAGCTCCTCGAAGAAAGGGATTCGTGATCTGTCTGGGCCTGTTGGGGAGAAGGAGATGAGAACTCCGGGTCTCATACAGTGAAGACCCTGGACAGGGAACCCAGGCTAGTACCCAGTACACTCACCAAATATGGGTTCTAACAGCCACGTCGGCACCTGAAACACCTTGGGCTCTATCAGGTCTTCTGGAACATTCAACCATGGCGGGATATCTTTACGTTTTGGGAGAGTTTCCATCTTGTGACCCTCCAACCCACTCTCAAGAGCAGAATCCAAGCCCTTGTGGGCCCCTCCAGGGGTGGTAAAATCTACCGCAGGTTTGGCCCCGCCCCCACCAGGGCCCAATTCCAGCCTCCCAGGGCCCCTCCTGCCTCACCCACCCTGCGGTCCTGCTAAGACCATCTTCTAGGCTTCCTGTGACTGCCCCCAGGCCCAGCTGTCTCCAAGTTAATTAGGCTTTCCACTGGCTTTAACTCACGTCTTCTGTTCTGGAATCCAGGAGCTTGAGAGTGGGGGGGGGGAATGTGTGCTCCTAGGAAACAGCTGGTTAGGTCTGAACCTTAAAAATCAGGAATCCAAGTTTAAGGCTAAAAGGTCTACCCAAAAGCTGCCAAATTGAGTTTGTCTCACATGTTCCAAAAGAGGGTCAGTTCCCCCTCAGGTCAAAGGAATAGGACCAAAGCCACCTTCACGTTGAGGGGACAACAAGAAACTCGGGAATAATTTGTCATTTAATAAACAGCAAACCACAAATTCAGAAATTCATTATCTTATTTTAAGGGACCAGATGAGGGCTCCAAAGAGCCCCATGGTTTGGGTCCAATGAAGTTCCTAGCTCTAGAGGTTTTTTTTTGTTTTTTTTAAGACAAAGTCTCACTTTGTCACCCTCAGTAGAGTGCTGTAGCGTCACAGCTGACAGCAACCCAAAACTCTTTGGCTTAAATGATTCTCTTGCCTCAGCCTCCCAAGTAGCTGGTGCCCATCACAACACCCAGGTATTTTTTTGGTTGTAGTTGTCATTGTTGTTTGGCAGGCCAGGGCTGATTCGAACCCACTAGCTCTGGTGTATGTGGCTGGCACCCTAGCTGCTGAGCTACAAGCACCAAGCCATGGCTCTGGGGCTTTTGAAAAGACCTGAAGTCAAAGCTCCTGTGGGATCTGCCTGGTCACTCTGGCCAAACCTGCACCACGTGCAGGTTTCTGACTCACTTCTAAATAAATTTGGTTCATTCCTTTTTAAAGCACATTCCTTGGGGCCAAGCGTGGTGGCTGACGCCTGTAATCCTAGCACTGTGGGAGGCCGAGGTGGCTGGATTACCCTGAACTCACAGGTTGGAGATCAGCCTGAGCAAGAGGAAGACCTGTCTCTAAAACTAGCTGGGCATTGTGGTGGTCACCTGTAGTTCAGCTACTTGGAAGGCTGAGGCAAGAGACTCTCTTGAGCCCAAGAGTTTGAGGTTGCTGTGAGCTGTGACAACATAGCACCCTACCGAGGGTGACAAAGTGAAACTCTGTCTCAAAAAAAAAAAAAAAAGACACATTCCTTGGAGTGATGATGCCCTGGATTCACTCCTAGAGGGTGAGATTTCAATGCTTTATTGCTTTGCAGATGGGAATGAAGCTGGCTTTTCTCAAACCCAGTCTTGGTAACATCCAGTATCCCCTCAGCTGGCTATTATCAGGGCTTCTTCAGCCAAATCTCTCCAAATTAAATTTTTAAAAACTGTGGGGGTTGGCGCCTGTGGCTCAGTGGGCAGGGCACCAGCCCCATATACGATGGTGGCGGGTTCAAACCTGGCCCCAGCCAAACTGCAAGAAAAAAGTAGCGGGGCGTTGCGGCAGACGCCTGTAATCCCAGCTGCTCAGGAGGCTGAGGCAAGGGAATTGCCTAAACCCAGGAGTTGGAGGTTGCTGTGAGCTGTGTGACGCCACAGTACCCTACCATGAACAATAAAGTGAAACTCTGTCTCTACAAAACAAACAAACAAAAAAAAAAACTTGTGGGTTCGTTAGCAACCACAAGTGTGGTCAATTTAGTAAATGATCATCAAGAGTAGAACTATCAAATGAAGGCTATTGAGGAACTACATATTCAAAAGACCTGGAAGTCCCAACGCACAGATTATGAATTACAAAAGAGAACACTTTCCTTTACAATAGAGACTTGGAAGAAGACCAAAGTCAGCATCACCAATAATTAGACAAAGGTTCCATATTTGTCCCCTGGAGTCACATCTGAAAGAGGGACAAGCTGTTTGAGGAGAAGGAAAGAGAAGTTTATTATTTTGCCAGCAAAGGAGGAAACTGGCCAATAATCTCAAAAACAAAAGTCCTGCTTCTGAGCAGAAGCAGAAAGCTTTTAAAAAGTTCTGATCCCGACCAAGCGTGTTAGCTGACGCCTGTAATCCCAGCACTCTGGGAGGCTGAGGTGAGTGGATTACTTTAGCTCACAGGTTGGAGACCAGCCCGAGCAAAAAGCGAGACCCCCATCTCTATTAAAAACAGAAAAACTGAGGCAAGAGAATTGCTTGAGTTCAAGAGTTGGAGGTTGCTGTGAGCTAGGACACTATAGCACTCTACCCAGGGTAACAGCTTGAGACTCTGTCTCAAAAAAAGGTCTCCTGACCTCCACCCAGACAATTTCCTTGAACTAACTCCTGAGGCACAAAGAACGAAAGACAAACCCTGCCCCTCCCAAACACCCTGAGGCAGGACTGTGGATTTCAGTTCCCCAGAATTTGAGGAGACAAAATATTATTCCCATTCTTTTAAAACCATTCCCTCTGTAACATTAGAGGACTGTTTGATTAACTGACCAATAATGTTGGGTGGATGATTCAAATAATCCTGAATCAGGGGGATGGGGTACCTTTCTTGACAACAGGAAATTTTAGTATGCTCTGTGGTGCAAAGAAGTGTCTTATTAATATTTCAAAACTTTTACAATGAGTGTAGTGGCTCAAACCCTTAATACTAGCACTCTGGAAGTGGATTACTTGAGCTCAGGAGTTGGAGTACCCAATCCCTGAAAATACTAGTGGGGCATTCTGGCGGGTGCCTGTAGTCCCAGCAACTCAGGAGGCTGAGGTAAGAGGATTGCTTGAGTCCATGCATTTCTTATTACACCAAGACACTCTACTGAGGGCAATAAAGAGAGACTCTGTTTCAAAAAAACAGAGGAGGCTGAGGTAAGAGGTTTGCTTGAGTCCATACACCAAGACACTCTACTGAGGGCAATAAAGAGAGACTCTGTTTCAAAAAAAAAAAAAAAACTAGCCAGGTGTAGTGGTGTATGCCTATAGTCCCAGCTACTTGGGAGGCAGAGGCAAGAGGATGTCTTGAGTCTAAAAGTTTGAGATTGCTATGAGCTATGATGATGCCAGGGCACTCTATACAGGGAAACAGAGTGACACTCTGTCTTAAAAAAACAAAATACCATTTTGAGAACACATTGTTTTCTGCAGAAACAAGAGGTATGTGGATGGATTGTTGTATCTGTTGCCACCATAAGAAAAATATGGACCCCACTTCAGGCTCAAATCAGATGATGATTTATTACACCTGTACAGGTGGGTACGGCCCTGACGTGCAGTACAGGCTGATTTTTATATCCTTTTTGTGCTGATGTGGCAAAGCAAGCATGTACAAAAGCTGAACATGGCTGGTTATAGGGAGGGATTACAGTCAAGTGGTTGGCTCAGGGGGTTGCTTCATGGTGGCTCAAGGGGTTGATGCATGGCGGTAGGCACAAGGACAGCTTGGAAAGCTCAGTAGCTTGGGAAACTCAGTAACCTGGGAAACTCTGCTTGAGTGAGCTTTCACCATTGTTTTAGGGAACTCAAAGAACTTCCTCCTTCTGTTCTGAAACCTGTTCGCAGAATTAACCCAAGGCGAGGGCACTCTGGGGATCAAGGCCAAGATAGGCTGAGACAGACTTGGGTCTTTTGGGGGGCTGTTGGCCTACAACAGTATCTGCAATTTACTTACAAATAGTTTAGCTCCTTCCCCCCAAAACCTCAACATTTTATATAATATTGTGAACTAAAAGAAAATCTTAAACTCGCCCCAGACAGCTGCCTGGATCCTCTCTTGGCCAAGGGAATTCCCTAAAACTGAATTGCTAACCTTAAGAAAGGAGATCAGGCTTGCCACCTATTGCCCAATCGGCTAAGGTGCCGGCCACATACACCAAAGCTGGCAGTTTCAACTGCAGCTCTGGCCTGCCAAACAGCAATGAGAACTACAACCAAAAAATGGCTGGGCTTTGTGGCAGGTGCCTGTAGTTCCAACTACTTGGGAAGCTGGCAAGAGAATTGCTTAAACCCAGGAGTTAGAGGTTGCTGTGAGCTGTGATGCCATAGCACTGTACCTAAGGGGGCAATAGCTTGAGGCTATCTCAAAAAAAAAAAGAAAAAGAAAAAGAAAGGAAATTAGAGGGCCTCATCAGGCCCCCTGCGTTCTTAGTGCTGTGTAATCAACCCATTAAAAGGTCTAACGTTAGGCAAGATTTATCTGCAGTCCTCAATAAACATAACAAACCACTTGGGTCTGTGGACGTGTCTGGTAATTTGTTTCTTTTTCTTTTTTTTTTTTAAGAGACAGAGTCTCACTTTGTCCCCCTCGGTAGAGTGCTGTGACATCACAGCTCACAGCGACCTCCAACTCTTGGCCTTAGGTGATTCTCTTGCCTCAGCCATCTGAGTAGCTGGGACTACAGGTGCCCACCACAATGCCGGGCTATTTTTTGTTGCAGTTTGGACTTCCAACCCACCACCGGTATATGGGACTGGCGCCCTAATCACTGAGCCACAGACGTCACCCTGTTTCTGATTAACCTTTTTTGCTGACTCCCAAGTCTAACTCGTACAGTCATTTGTCAGCCAAAGAATCTTTAAATCCACCTATCACCTGTAAGCCCCTCTCCTTTGAGATGTTCTACCTTTTGGGCCCAAACCAAATCATGTCTTCCATGTATTGATTTATGGCTTAACCTGTAATTCCTGTCCCCTTGAAATGTATAAAACCAAACTTTAACCCCACCAAAGTGAGTCTACTTCTTGGATGTGGCTCTGTGTCATGATCCTCAAATTTGGCTCAGAATAAACCTCTTTAAATTATTTTAGAGAGTTTCTTTTCTGTTGTTGGTGTATATATACACACGTTCATATTATATATAAATGAAGAGAGCTAATATGGCAAATGTCAGCAGTTTGTTCCAGATCTTTTCTTTTTTTTTTTAGTTTTACATCAAACCAACTCTAAGATGGTTCTACAGTAGATCCAGAACAAAAGAATTCTTTCAACTTTTCTGTAGTTTTGAATTTTTAACAAAAGGGAGAGAATGAAGTGTTACAGTTGATAGGTTGGTGAAAGAACTCCAAAATCAGAGTCATCATAGGCGTCTCTATTTTGAGCATAGGGTACTCCATCTTGGCTGTGCAGTGACCTCTGGTAAAACCACCTCCTTCTGGGACCCAGCCAGGAGGAATGAGAAACTAGCGAACACGGCTCTGGGAGGAGCTATGGGAACTAACAGAACGGTCTCAACTGGAGACTGTGGATGTCTTTGGCCCTTCCCCCGCACACTGGAGGATTAGGTTGCCCTTGGGAGCATGAGGGGGCAGGCAGGGGTCCCTAGGTCCAGCCCTTCCAAGCTAGGACCTGCGCCCAGAGAGGGATTAGGGACGGGGAGGAGGCAGCGCTGGTGCCAGGTGCCATCCCGGGGCCTGGGTAGACCAGCGGCTTGGAAGAGGCCAAGATCCAGCCAGCGCTGCCCTTGGTCTCGGCTGCCGACAGGCTCGTAACCGGCTCCAGGCCAGCCAATGGGAAGGCGAGAGTGGCGGCCTTGCCTCCTCAGACAGCGCGGCCATTGGCTGAAGGCTTCTGGAGGGCGGGAGCAGGGCGGGGGCTGTCGGGGCCTGCAAGGAAGGTTTGTGCAGAGGGAAAGGTGGAGCGGTGAAGGGCAGGAATCCGGGAATTTGCGGTGTCTGCGGGGCTGTGAGTGGATCCTTGGAAGCGTCTCCTACTCTGTGCCCCTACCAGGGTTCCCTCGCTTGACCACACCGGGGCTGATCCTGACACTGGGGACAGGGCAGGGGAGTGAGCTGAAGGGGACAAGGGGAGTGACAGGGTTCCCTCCACCTAAATTAGAAGCCCGGACCTCAAGCAGGGCTACTCCACACACACAGACAAACACCCGACCCAGGAGCTCCTGCAACACTACTCCCCACACACACACACTCACGTCCCGACACAGCGGCTCCTACACAGAACGGCAGAGCCCA
>CAUYON010045964.1:0-29307 GCA_963573935.1 Arctocebus calabarensis
TCCCAATGCCCTCCTGCAGCTTAAATTTGAATGGGAGGAGGAGAGCATTTCAAATAGCCATGAGTTCTTGGCAGGAGGTGAAATGGTGGGGTGATGGGCAGGGAGTGATGTGGCCTGAGGCGGGACCAGGTTGCCTTAGGTATAGTTTCTGGGGAACAGCTCTCTGAGGAGGGACATGAGAGTGGCGCTCCAACAGAGGGCATTGTAGGCCACCATAAGGAGTTTGAATTTTTTTTGTTTTGGGGGGGTTTTTTGTTTTTTTTTTGAGACAGAGCCTCAAGTAGAGTGCTATTGCATCACCGCTCACAGCAACCTCCAACTCCTGGGCTTAAGCGATTCTCTTGCCTCAGTCTCCCAAGTAGCTGGAACTACAGGCACATGCCACAATGCCCGGCTTTTTTTGGTTGTACTTGTCATTGTTTGGCAGGCCCGGGCGGATTTGAACTCCCCAGCTCTGATGTATGTGGCTGGCGCCTTAGCCACTTGAGCTACAGGTGTGGAGCTAGGAGTTTAACATCAACGGTCATTAATCATGTTGATAGTATAGACCAATGATCTTCAACTGGTGTGCCAGGAGACAGTCTCAGGTGTGCCGTGAAGATTTTTAAAGACCATTAATTAAATTATTTTTGAAGGAAGTTCAAAGCACAGTAAGTATATTCTTTTTCTTACTCTTTTTTTTGTTTTTGATCAACATAATTTAAGTGTGCCATGGAAGTTTAACTATAGGTTCCAGTGTGCCATGAGATTTAAAAAAAAAAAAAATGGTTGAAAAACACCGGTATAGACCATTGGTATGAGGTGATGAAAATAGCCCTTTACTTCTGTGGTTGGTCTTCTAAAAACCCACAGCCCCAACCTATGAGAAAAACATCAGACAAATTCCAATAACCCAGCAGTCTATGATATACTTGCCCAGTACTCCTCAAACTGTCAAAGTCATCAAACACGAAGACTGTCTGAGAGATGGTCACAGCCAGGAAGAGCCTCAGGAGGAATGATGAGTAAATATAATGCGGCATCCTGGCATGGACCGTGGAATGGAAAAAGGATCCTAGGTAACAACCAAGAAGTTAGGGTTGTTAAATATATTATTAAGTAAACCATAGACTTTAGTTAATAATATATTAATATTGGTTTATTAACTGCAACAAGTGGATAAGACTAACGTAATTTGTTAATAATAGAGGAAACTAGTGGTTGGGGGTATAGGAGACTCTGTGGACTTTCATAGCTGGAGTGGAAAAGCCAATGGCTGGCTTCAAAGGGCAGACGGATTCTCTTCTTAGGGGCTAATGTAGCTGGTAACTTAAAGTTGAAGCCAGTGCTCGTTTACCATTCCAAAATCCTAGGACCCTTAAGAATTATGCTAAATCTATTCTGCCTGTGCTCTAGAACTGGAACAAAGTCTGGCTAACAGCCCATCTGCTTACAGCAAGGTTTACTGGATATTTTAAGTCTGCATCGAGAGAACATTCTCTTTAGCAAAGTATCATAAGAATGGAAAAACAAGTATCCAATGTGCTCAACAGTAATATAAAGCCAGCAGACAAGCTCATACATTCCCACACAAGAGAAAAACTCGATTTGATTCAAATTGGGGTGAAGAAAGAAGAGCGGGAGGGCGGGGGAAGGGAATTAGTGCGCTACCCACAGTGGGCACAATGTATGTGGCACACTTCCTGGGTGCAGGACACAACTACAGCAGAGACCTTAACTAACAAACACAAACATCGTAACCTAATCATTTGCACCCTTATATTAATCTGAAATAATAATTGTTAAAAATCTGCATTGAGGGCGGTTCCTGTGGCTCAGCGAGTAGGGCGCCGGCCCCATATACCGAAGGTGGCGGGTTCAAGCCCGGCCTCAGCCGAACTGCAAAACAAAAAAACAGCCGGGTGCTGTGGCCGGCGCCTGTAGTCCCAGCTACTCGGGAGGCTGAAGCAAGAGAATCGCTTGAGCCCAAGAGCTGGAGGTTGCTGTGAGCAGTGTGACGCCACGGCACTCTACCAAGGGTGATAAAGTGAGACTCTTTCTCTACAAAAAAAAAAAAAAAAAATCCGCATTGAGAGCTACTACTCAGAAAAAAAAGAATTCTTTTCAAGATATTATTGCTCATGCTGGGCACAGAGGCTTACGCCTGTAATCTTAGCACTCTGGGAGGCCGAGGCAGGTAGATCATCTGAGCTCAGGAGTTCGAGACCAACCTGAGCAAACCAAGACCCTGTCTCCACTAAAAATAGAAAAACTAGGGCGGTGTCTGTGGTTCAAAGGAGCAGGGCACCGGCCCCATATGCCAAAGGAGGCGGGTTCAAGCCCAGCCCTGGCCAAAAACTGCAAAAAGAAAGAAAGAAAGAAAAACTAGCCAGGTGTTGTGTTGGGTGCCTGTAGTCTCATCTACTCAGGAGTCTGAACAAGTGAATTGCTTAAGCCCAGGAGTTTGAGGCTGCTGAGAGCTATGACACCATGGTACTCAACCCCAGGACAACTGAGTGAGACTCTTTCTCAAATATATACAAATACAATTCTGCTCATTGAAAATTCGCCTGGTCACCCAAGAGCTCTGATGGAGATGTACAAGGAGATTAATGTTGTTTTCTCGCCTGCTAACAACATCCATTCTGTAGCCATGGATCAAGGAGTCATTTTAACTTTCAAGACTTATTATTTAAGAAATACATTTTGTAAGGCTATGGCTGTCATAGAGAGTGATTTATCTGATAGATCTGGGCGAAGTCAATTGAAAACCTTCTGGAAAAGATTCATCATTCCAGATGCCATTAAGGACATTCACGATTCATGGGAGGAGGTCAAAATATCAACATTAACGGGAGTTTCGGGAAGTTGATTCTAATCCTCAGGGATAACTTCAGATCTGGTAGAAATAACAAGAGAACTAGAATAAGGAACGGAGGCTGAAGATGTGTCTGAACTGCTGTAATCTCACAATAAAACTTGAACAAAGAGTTGCTTCTTATGGATGAGCAAAGGAAGTGGTTTCCTGAGAGGGAATCTACTCTTGGTGGAGGTACTGTGAACATTATTGAAATGACAACAAAGGATGTAGAATATTACATAAACTTAATTGGTAAAGCAGTGGCAGGCTTGAGAGGACTGACTCCAATTTCAAAAGAAGTTCTACTGTGAGAAAAATTCTAGCAAACAGGCTGACCACGGTGGCTCATGCCTGTAATCCCAGCACTTTGGGAAGCTGAGGAAGGAGGATCCCTTGAGGTCAGGACAGGAGTTCAAGACCAGTCTGGGCAACATAGAGCAACCCTATCTCTAGCAAAAAATAATTTTTTTCATTAGCTGGGTGTGGTGGTGTAACCTGTAGCTACTCAGGAGGCTAAGGCAGGAGGATCCCTGGAGTCAAGGAGTTTGAGGAGTTTAATGAGCTATAATCACACCACTGCACTCCAACGTTGGTGATAGAGTAAAACGCTGTCTCTAAGAAAGAAAAGTTAAAAATTAAAAAATGTTATTCAACTAGCATCAAGTGATACAGAGAAATCTTTTTGTGAAAAGAAAGACAGTTGATGGGTGGCACCTGTGGCTCATCGAGTAGGGTGCCGACCACATATATGGAAGGTGGCGGGTTCACACCCAGCCTTGGCTGAACTGCAAAACAGAAAATAGCCGAGCGTTGTGGCAGGCGCCTGTAGTGCCAGCTACTCGGGAGGCTGAGTCAAGAGAATCGCCTAAGCCCAGGAGTTGGAGGTTGCTGTGAGCTGTGTGACACCATGGCACTCCACCGAGGATAATAAAATGAGACTCTTTCACTACAAAAAAAAAAAAAAAAAGACAGTTGATACAGCAAACTTCATTGTCGTCTTAGTTTAAGAAATTAAGAAATTGGCCAGGTGCTCATATCTGTAATCCTAACACTCTTAGGAAGCCGAGGCAGTAGGATTGCTTGAGCTCAGGAGTTTGAGACCAGTCTAAGTAAGAGTGAGACCCCAGCTTTACTTAAAATAGAAAAATTATCTGGGTATTATGGCAGGTGCCATAGTCCCAACTACTTGGGAGACTGAGGCAAGAGGATTGCTCAAGCCCAAGAGATTGAGGTTGCTATGAGCTATGATGCCATAGCACTCTACCCAGTAGAATGAAACTCTGTCTCAAAAAAAAAAAAAAATTAAGAAATTGCCAAAGCCACCCAACCTTTAGCAACCACCCCCCTGATCTGCCAACACCCATCAACACTGAGGCAAGACCCTCCATCACCAAAAAGGTTAACACTCATTGAAGACTCAGATAAGCATTAGCATTTTTTTTTTTGCAATGAAGTATTTTTAAACTAAGGTATGTACATTGTTTCTTTCAGACACAATACTATTTCACACTTAATAGATGCAGTGATTTTTAACAAGCATGGGTGGGTGCTGTGAAAGGATGTTAGGTGTGTTGAGAAAATTTTTAAAGATCATCAATTAAATTATTTTTGAAAGACGATCAAAGCACAAAAGTATATTCTTTGTTTAACTCTTTTTTTGATCAACATAATTCAAGTGTGCCATAGAAGTTTAACTGTAAGTTCAAGTGTGCCATAAGATTAAAAAAGGTTGAAAACAGTGGACTACAGGATAGTGTAAATGTAACTTTTATATGCACTGGGAAAACAAAAAAGGTGTGCAAACTTGTTTTATTGCAATATTCTGCTTTATTGAGGTGGGCTAGGACCAAATCTGCAGTATCTCTGAGGCGTGCCTGTATGTTTTGGAATTGCTCATCTGTCCTTTTTGTTCTCTTTTTTTGAGACACAGTCTCACCCTGTCACCTTGCCTAGAGTGCAGTGGCATCATCAAAACTCACTGAAACATCAAACTTCTAGGCTCAAGTAATATTCGCTTGCTAGAAGCTGGGACTACAGGCACCTCCCATCACACTCAACTAATTTTTCTATTTTTTGTAGAAACTGAGTCTCTCTCTTGCTCAGGCTGATCTGGAACTCCTGGCCTCAAGTTATCCTCTCACCTCAGCCTTTCCCTCTGCCTATTTTTTGTATTTTTGTCTTTTTATTATTTGTTTTAGGTGCTTCATAGAAAGGCTATGATAGTGTTAGATATGTTGCAATTTTTTTCCAGTCGATTGTTTACTTTTTTAATTTCGTTTACAGAATCTTATGTTACTCAGAAATAACTTTTTGACAACCAAATCTCTCTCCCATGTTTTCTCTCTTTTTTTTTTTTATGGCTTCCTAGTTTCCTGTCTTACCTAAGGAGAAATTCTACACCCCCAAGTTTAAAGAATTAGTCTTTAAATTTTCTTCTAATATTTTTCATTTCTTCAAATATATTTAGTTTTTTTACTTTACATCTTTACTTCATCTGGGATCTGTTTTGTAGGTGTTGGCAGATGACAAGGGAGGATTTGGCTTTCTTTTCTTCCAGATGGATCACTGATATGACCTCATCATCTTTATTAAATAAATCTCCTTTTGCCCTAAATTGACATTTCCCCTTTGAGCAATAGTAAATTCACATATAGATCCTTGGATCTGCCTCCAGGAGACTATCTTCCCCAATTCTCCATGTGATCATTAACAATTCAGCTTGAAAGTCTACATCCACCTCCTCCTTAAAGGCTTTACCCACCTGCCCCCGTTCTCCCAACTGAAACCAACCTTCCCTCCATCTGGCCTCCTGTGGAAGTCATTCATTGCACACACGTTTATTAAGCTCCTCTGAGTGCCAGGCGCTGGACCAGAGAAGACTATCCCTGTCTTTTAGAGGAGTTCACAGTGTGAGGGTGGGGGTGGACAAGAGGAGGGAGAAGGATAAAGTATAATTATGCTTGAGGACAGGTGACTGGGAGGGGGTACAATAGTGGGAAGGGTGTCAATTCCATTTGCAAGAAGCCTGGAGGAGGAAGTAAGTGATGTCTGAGTGAGGTTAAGCCTCAAATGGTGAGTGGGTGTTTGCCAGACAGCCGAGAAGGAAAGAGAGGTCAGGTGGAGGGAACAGCATGTTCAAAGGCGCAGAAAGCCAGCTGCTTTGGGAAGCTGCAAACGGTCAGAGGCCACAGCAGAGGGGGCGACAGAAAGAGGCTGGCGGGGTGAGCGCTGAACACTAGTAGGCGAAGTCGTGACGACAAGTTTGTACTCTCTCCCGAGAAGCACCGTCCTGCACTAAGGCTGCCATCCCACCTTTCTCCGCGTCCACAGTCCACATTCACAAATGGAGTACTTGGCTTTCAAGGAACAACGTCTCCCCCCAAGAAATTTATTTTAAGGGAACATTTTTTATCACTCCCTCAAATGAGAAACCACTATCCTTTACCAGAAATAAAAGAAAAGCCTTTAAAAAGAAACACATTTCTATTAAAATTTTAAATGTTCATTTGAACTATTAAAAAGAGAGAGAGAGAGAGGAGACTCTCCCAGCCAGCACGTGTGCACCTCATCTCAGGAAACACTGCAGAGTAAAAGCTTGGGCTCCGGGAGCCAGACTGGCTGGGTCCAAATCCCAGCTCTGAAGAATACTAGCTATGGGACCCTGGGGACATCATCTCATCTAAGCTCACTTCTTTCATTGTAAAGTCTGGCAGTAATAGGACCTACCTCATTGGGCTGTGCAGTTAAGTGAGGGATGCGAGTAATGCGAATGTGCCATGGCTAGTTTGGAGCTGTGGAAAGCCCTCCAAACATTTGAAAATAGGAGAAGGATGCCCATCTACTTTGTGTCTCCCCTCTGGCTGTGAGATAAAGAAGGGCCAAAAGATCCCAGGCAGGGGCTGCTGTGGCCCCAAGAAGCAATGATGGATGCAATGGGGTTAGGAGAAGATGCAACTGGATACCAAGGGGAAGAGAGATCAGAGGCAAAGCTGGCGCTGAGACTTCTAATGAGGAAAAGGGTAGGACCCTTCATGGGGTGGGGAACACAGGGATTCATAGATCTGTGGGACAGGCCGTGCCGAGAACACGATTTTATACATCTTGACTTGGGGGAGTCAGGGTGTGTGAGGGCAGATGACCTTGACTGTGGCTCAGGAGTGAGCACTGTGTTCTTGGGGCTGAGGTCTGGCCCCCACCAGCCCAGGTGCCTGGAGCAGGCAGATCCTGGGTTTGTGAGAAGTGGATGTGGAGCCGCCCCCCCCATAGTGGTGCAGGGGTGAGCAGGGTCAAAGAGTGTTTTCCAGGAGACGTCCTTCCTGCTGCCTCGCCTTTTCCAGCTGGCCCCGTAGGTCTTGGGTGACTGCAGCTGGCCCCTCCAGAGGGCATCTCAGCTGGGGCCACTTTCAGGCTGAGCTCATTCCCAGGTCCATTTCCCCCCATGTGCTAAATTGGCCCTCAATTTCCCCCATTTGAAATCTTTAGGGGCTGGGGCATCGAAGGGGAACAATGATGACCCCAAATGAGGTGGAGGGAGAACCCCAGGCAAGTCTTCCTGTGAGCTCCCCTACATCTCTGGGCTGCCACCCTTCAGCCTGCCCCTTCCCCGGTTCCCATCTCTGATTCGGTTTAGAACTGGATGAGTCCACATTGAGCCCTCCGGAGGGAGCCCGGGTCAGCACTCACCTCTACGTTCTGGATACGCCTACAAAGCCTCCAACACCCCTGACCACCCCTCACAGAGGTGAAGCTGAGACGAGCTTCTCAGTAGCAGATCCAGGAAAGGAGGCTTGCGGGCGAGAGGCGGTCGCCGGTTATTCTTCCCGCCGCCGCCAGGAGGCACCACCGGCCTGTAAATGAAGGACTCAGGCTCCTCAGGACACCTGGAGACAGACCGCCCCGCCACGGGCGGACCTGAGCAAGCTTGGGCTATATGACTTGTGCACTCCCAGATGGAAGCCTCGTCTTCCAGAGGTGGCTGTCACTTGGCGCTCAGGCCTCAATGCCCATCAGGAGTGCAGAGAAGCATACTTCCTTGAATTCGAGATGGTGTGGCCTCTACTCGTTGAGACAAACTCGAGGGCCAGGGGTGCAGGAGAGTCGGACCCTGGGGCGCCCTCTTCCACGCCCACTCTGCTCCTTCTCCGTGCAAAGGAAGCGGAAACTTCTTGCTTCAGATTTTATAATGACTCATTTCACAAATAAAGAAGCCGAGGATCAGTTTCGTCCCCTACCTTGCATGAAGCCCCTGTCCCGCTTTTGCCGACGTTATTCCCCCCTCCCAACAAAGCAGCCTCCTTACCTACAAATCACCTAGCACCTCCCTCCCTACCATCACCTAGCGCGACATCGACAGTTGAAAATCTGTGGCTGAGGGCGGCGCATGTGGCTCAGTGGGTAGGGCGCCAGCCCCATATACCGAGGGTGGCAGGTTCAAACCCGGCCCCGGGCAAGTTGCAATAAAAAATAGCCAGGCGTTGTGGTGGGCACCTGCAGTCCCAGCTACTCGGGAGGCTGACGCAAGAGAATCACCTAAGCCCAGGAATTAGAGGTTGCTGTGAGCTGTGACGCCACGGCGATAAGGTGAGACTGTCTCTACTAAAAAAAAAAAAAAGAAGAAGAAAAAGAAAGAACAGAAAATCTGTGGCTGAATGAGTAAATGAATGTGAATATAATAGCCAGCACTTATTGAGCACCTACTGTGCTCAATTACGGGGCTCAGTAATTTTATACGTGGATACTATATTTTATCCGCATGAAGAAACCGAGGCACAGACAGGTAAAATAATTCGCCAAAGATACAATCTAGGATGAGCAGGCACTACATCAGGCTGTAGAGTGGTTAGAGCGCCGGCCCGGCACACCAGGGTCAGCAGGTTCGAACCTCGCCTGGGCCTGATTAACAATTAAAGAAAAACAGCCTAACATCTGGGAGCAGCATAGATCTTTTTTTTTTCTTTCTTTCCTTTTTGAGTCAGGATCTCGCTGTGTTGGCCAGCTGTATTCCTTATTTTGAGTCGTTATTAAGCGCCTCTGTGCATTGGGCATGGGCTAGCAGAAAGGGTGAGAATCCGCAAGCAGCAGGGAGCGCGCGCTGTCTGCCGTGGGCCTCGCGTCGCTCTCGCTGGCCACGCGCACACAGAGGCGCCTGAGTGCCCGCCAGGTGGCGCGCTGCTCCCGCTGGCCTCCTACGCGCCACACCCCCGCGGTCTCCCCACCGCCCCCCTTCTGCGGAGCTGGCGTAGACTGCAGTGACTTGGGTCCAACCGACAGGTGGCCGAGGGGGCAGCCACTGACCCCACGCCAAGTGTCGGCTCCCTGCCAGGTGTCCTGTAGAAAAGTGGCCCGCTCAGGCCGTTTTCTCCCCTGGCTTCTCACCTCAGAAGATCCTGAAATGTAGTGGGAAGGAGCCTGGCATGACTCCTTTTGTTCAGCGTTTCACCGTTTACAAAGCACTTCCCACCAGCCACACTCAGTACCACTGCCCACGAAAGCCATGTCCTCACCCCACTAGATGGGCGTGATGATCTCCCTTTGCAGATGGGAGGCTGAGGCTCAAGAAGAGGAGAGACTGGCTCGGCGCCTGTGACTCAACGGGCTAAGGCACTAGCCACATACACCTGAGCTAGCGGGTTCGAATCCAGCCGGGCCAGCCATTCAACAATGACGGCTGCAACCGAAAAATGGCCGTGCGTGGCGGGTGCCTGTAGTCCAGGCTACTTGGGAGGCGGAGGCAGGAGACTCGCTTGAGCCCAGGAATTGGAGGTTGCTGTGAGCTGTGATGCCATAGCACTCTATCCAGGGTGACAGCTTGAGGCTCTGTTTCAAAAAAAAAAAAAAAAAGGAGAGACTGCCCCAGATCACCCAGATGGCAGATCTCAGAGCCAATCTGCTAGCCTCGGCTGCCCAAGTCCACCTCCTGTGCTCTGCCCTGTCCCCCTCTACCACAGCAGCGCAGGAGCTTTCTCCGCCAGGAGAAGGTCACTCCAGCTGGTGAGGTACCATGAGAGGCTGTAGATTAGACTGCAGGTCCTCTCAGGACCTCTCAGACCTGGGGTGAGCACAATTCATAAGTCAGCAGCAGCTTCCCCCAGGGCCTGTGGGGCCAGAGGTTTCCAGGTCCCCTGGCTGGCCTGTCCCCAGCTCCTTCCTCATTCCTGCCTACACAACCTGCCTGGTGCCCTCTGCAATTTCCTCATACCCTCCCCACTGGGTCTCCAGATCCACATGCCTTCCATCTGTCCCTGCTGTCTGACCTCCACTCCGTGCCCTCTTATTTACAGCCATTTATGGCCACCTGTCCAGGATGGGGTGCCGCATCTTGTCCTGCAAATTTGTGTTTCCTAGGAAAGCTGGGGGCCTGTTCTGACTCCTCAACCCCATGCCCTGGAGTCTATTCCCTTCCTCCCCCTTAGACATCTTCCGAAGCCGGCCCCTCCTTCTCCTTCCTGCTGTCTCTGCCGTATTAATCCAGGCTACCAACACCTGTCAGCCTCCAGCTTCACCCACCCTCTCAGATCCACCCCCGACACCACCGCCAGAATAAACTGTCTAGATCCTCTCCTAAAGCGACTCCTGTTTAAACCTCATAATCAAAACAAAAACAGTGACACCTTATCATGGGATGAAACCCCAAACCCTGAACTAGTCCCAGGAAGCTCTGGGAGATCTGGCCTCTGCCCACCTGGCTGACTGTCTCATGGCCCTGTCCTGCTTTCACTATGCTCTGCTCCTTTCAACTCCTTCAAAGCACTGAGCTCGTCCTGGGCTTAGGGTCTTAGCAGGTGCCACTCCCTTTGTCCTGGCCTCCTCATCTTTTAGATCCCAGCTGAAATGTCACATCCTAGCAGAAGCGTTTTCTGACCCCTCCCAGGTAAAAGCTGGACCCTGCCTTGGTTTCTCTCAGAACGTGCTGTTCTTCTCCCTTCCCACCACTTGCCAACATCTCAGAGCTTCTGTTTTCATGTGCTTAGTTGTTTAACCTCTGTCTCTCCCATACCCAAATTGTCCATGCAAATAAGGACTGCAGTCTCTCCTTCTCATGGCTGTACCCCTCACCCAGCCCAGGGCCAGACATAAAAGTAGACACTTGACAAGTATTTGTGGAACAAATGAGTCTTTCATCTCGTCCTCAGTAGAACCCCATTCCTAGGCTTTCTTTCATGTCTGGTCTTTGCATGAGTTGCTTCCTCTGCCTGGAAGGTTCTTTCCTTCCCTTCCCGCCAAGGCTGATCTACACATCATTTATGATTAATCTCTCTGGAATCCATCCTTGGCCCCCTCATTTGAATTAGGGTTTCCCTCTGGGCCCCCTTAGTATCCTATATATAACACTCTATCCTAACACTTTAAAATTGCAAATTGTCAGCTAAACATGAGAGATTATTAACAATAATGATCTCTGCTTCTCTCCGACCTCTCTATGGCAGCTTGCTCAAGGGCATCCACTCTCTGCCTTTCAAACCATTAGGAGCCCCATTTCCCATTCACTGGCTAAGCCTGCTCAGTGCCCACTCTGTTTTCTTTCCAGCAACGCTGGGAAGGCAAGGAGGAGGGAAACCACATAAACAGGGTTCTTTCCAGGGTGAGGTGGAAGCATCAGAGATACTAAAGCAACCGGCCAGACAATCCCTATCCAGGGTGCAAGTGGGCTCAGAAGAGGCAGGGGGCACAGAGGGGCAGGACGAGGGCGTTCACTTCTGCCCCCTTCATTGAGTGTCTGCTGTGTGTAAGACATGGTGGGGGGTACAGAGAGATGAGCCTGAATGGCAAACATGTCCCGGATGTCACCTCCAGCAGAACTGTCAGTGTGCTTGGTGCACAGAGTTTACTGTGTCTGTGGTCTGTCTTCCCCCTTCCCACCCTGGAAGCAGCTGCAGGGGCCAAGGTTGGGTACAGCTAGGAATCTCAGCCAAACCCAGCGGCCACTCTTCTGTCTCTCCCATGCCAGGTCTCTCTGCTCCTTTGCACTATTGCTCATTCCCTCTTCCTGTCACCGCTTACTCAGTTGATCAAAGTGAAGTCTAGAGGCCACTTCCATCAGCATCATCTGGGTGAGGGTGTGGGCTTACAAAAGACGTAGTCGTGGCTCAGCACCTGTGGCTCAAGCAGCTAAGGGGCCAGCCACGTACACCTGAGCTGGCGGGTTCAAATCCAGCCTGGGCCCACCAATGACAGGTGCAATAAAAAAAAAAAAAAAAAAAGACGTAGTCGTGAGCGCCCTTCGACTGACCAAGGCTCCCTGGGTGGGACCTAGAATCCCCGTAGTGTTCAGTGTGTCCTGTGCCCACTTTGCTTGGCACACTCACATGTGGGAACCCCACTGCTCCTGCTGTATCCAGAGCCAGTCCCACCCCTCCTGCTTGGCCCTAGCTGCCTGCTCCTCCCTGGGGTCCTTTGGGGGTTCTTTTCCTCTGGCCACACCTGAAATGCCAGGGTAACCAGGGCTCCTCCACTCATGCCAGCTGCTATTCTGGAACTGCAGACTTTCCTGTCCCTGGGTGGCCAAAAGCATCCAAACTTGACATGGCCCAAACTGACCCCATCACCCTTACTCCAGACCCCATTCTCCTCCCTCTGCCCTCGGTGTCGCCTCACTCATCTAACCTGTGTCCTGAGCCAGAACAAGTCTTGCTTGACCCCCTCTCTCCCTCCCAGCCTCACCTCAGCAACAACCAAATTCTGGTCCTTTTGCCTCCTGAAGATGTCTTCTGGCTTCCTACCCCATTCCAGATCACTGCATCTGTCTCCCAACTGGCTCCCTCCTCTCCCTCTCCCTCTAGTCTCCCTCTTACCAGTGAATTTTCGAAAAGCTTTTAAAATGCAAATCTGACTATACTCACCAGTGCCCTTAAAACCCTTCAGAGTTTCCTCATAAACAAGGGTCCCAATCCCTGGAACTGACACATAAGACCCTCCATCAGCTGCTCCCAGCCTCCCCTCCTCCCCTCTGTGTTCCAGAACAGCAAACTGCTTCCAATTTTAGCCTCCAGACCTTTGGTCATTCAGTGCCCCCTGCCAGGAACAGCCTTGCCTGGCTGACTCTTACTCACAGCTTGGCATCGCCTCCTCCAGGAAGCCATCTCCGACCTTCCCCCTGCCCCCAGCTTCTTTGGTGCATCCATAATGCCTTGTTCAAGGATCTGTTATTCCACTCACCACACTGAGTTATAATTATCGATTTTCATGTCTCTGTTCCACACTAGCCGATGAGATCCTTGAGGGCAGGGACGGTGTCCCATTCATCTCTATCTCAGCCCCTGGCCTGGCGCCTGGCACTGAGGACAGGCTCGGACAGTGGTTGATGGATAAATGCGGAGGGGAAACTTGAAGGAAATGAGAGCCAGGAATGGCCAAGAGGGGAGTGAGGGCAAGCCAGGCAGCAAGAGCAAATGTGTGGGAAGTGGGAAAGCGAGAACTTCCATTTATTGCACTCCTACGACTGCCCGCCAGCCATTGTGCCTGTGTTCTGTTTGCATATTTTGTCTCCTTTCTTCTTGCAACAACAGATCAGGAAATGGGCATCAGAGAACCCAACAACCTGCCCAAGGTCACACAGCCAGGTCTGGAGTAAAATCTAGGACTGTCTGGCCTGCAAACCTGTGCTCTTTCAATTAGACCACACTGCTCTCCTGGGGACAGGACCTTCTGGAAATGGACAAAGAGTGGGCCCAGCTACGCCTCTGCCTAGCTGAGCACCGGAACCAGCTGCCCACACTCAGGCCAACAGCTTCTCCCTCCCAGCCAGACCGGAGGCTCAGAGGCCAGCCCAAGATTTACCTGTTCCTTCCTCCCCTGGCTTTGGGGGTGGGGTGTCTTTGAATAGACATGTATGCCCCCACCGCACCCCTAAGGAAGACCTGCTGCATCTTGGTGTGGCCCAGAGTGCCTGGAAATCAGGGGGCTCTGTGATACTGTCTGGGTTCTGCAGAATCTGTCTCCCTCATCGCACTTGGCCCAGACTGATATTAAGATTCATCTGCATTCCCCGTACACCCGCCTGGCAGATGGTGGGGGAGGAGGCTGGGTTCGTGCTGGGGTTGCAGCCAGGGACCAAGTCAGGCCTGGGAGGCCAAAGAGCAATGTGCCCACCCACTGTGTCCCATGAACCCAGCCCAGGCTGAGGCAACTCCAAATACTGGGGTACCTCCTCACTCTCACAGCATCCAAGGGCTGCTAGGACTTGACCTTTTATTTTTCTAAAGACTAAAAGGGCTCTGGAATTCCAGGAAGAAGACCTGAAAATATGGGGGAGGAGGGGAAGAGGCAATGGAAGATGGAAAGAGATTTCCATTTCTGAGAATCTCAAATCGGGATCGTGTTCTTCCTCCTTGCCCTGTAGTTTTGCAGAGAGCAGAGATAACCAGGGACCCCACTGGGACAGGAGCCCCTCCTAGCCTGGTGACCCTGTGTGTCACAGGGAGGATAGCAGAGAAGAAAGAATGAAGGGATGGCCTCGGCGACCTTGCCTGCCGCACTCCCCAGCTTCTCAGGAGGCTTACCTGGGTGTCTAGCCCCAGAATCTAGCCTTTCCAGTCCAGGGCCCTAGCCAAATTCTTCCTGTCACAATGACCTGACTAAGAAGGTCCAGGTACTATTTCAGCCCCTAAGTAAAGTAGGAAAGGAATGGCCAGGATAACAAAAGTTCAGGATAGACACCCAGAAGAACTTCCCTGAGCACAGAAGCAAGTCTTGCAGAGAGACAGTGGACTTTGAATCGTGGGGATGGGTCACAATAAAGGATAAGTCGTTTTCTGGTTTGGTTAGAATGGGTTTGGAAAAAAAGATCTTTCCGAATTTCAAGACTCCTGAGGTTGGGGGTAGGGCAGCAGATTCTTGACGCCTGCTACGGGGGGAACAGGCATTCTGCCGGGGGGGGGGGGTGGGAAGAATAGGGACCCTAGCTCCTGGCCATCACTCTCCCTTCCTCTCCAGGAGTTACTGAGCCCTCGCATTCCAGCCCGTTCGAGCTGGAGAGCCAAAGTCCAAGGTCCCCGAGCTGTGGGCCGGCAGGGGAAGAGTTAACTCCGGAGGTACCGACTGGGCTCACTGTACCTGCTGCCGCCGCCGCCGCTGCCGCCGCCGGTGGGAGGGACAAGGAAGCAAGAGCCGCCTGGGCGCCTGGAGCGCTCCAGTCTGGCGGGGTACAGCGCGGGGAACGGGCGGCGGGTCTCAGCGTGGCCCGGGGCGTCCGCCAGGGGGCGCGCCGCGAAGGGGCGGAAGGGGCAGTCTGGTCCGGGGAATTAGCACCAAGGTCGGGCGCGCGCATAGGTCCCCAGCACATCTGGAAGAGAGCGGCGCCTCTGGAACCAAGGGGGACGCCGAGCGCATAACTGGAGCAGCGAGCCTCGGCGCAGCTGGGGCCCTTCGAAGCGCTCGGGGCACACATCTGGGACCTCGAGCAGGGGCCGTGCCGAGAGCAGCTGGACCAGGGGAGGGGGGCGGCGGCTGCACAGCTGGACCGAAGGGGGCGGGGTCGGTCCTGGACTACTGGCTGAAAGGAGGGCCGCGAGCCGCCAGGGACTGGAGCATGGGACGGCGCGCCTGAAGGAGCAGGAAGGGAAGGAAGGGGCCTGGGACCCCCATAGCAAAGAAGGAGAGAAAGGGGGACGAGGCGGAAGATGCAACTGACTCGCTGCTGCTTCGTGTTCCTGGTACAGGGCAGCCTCTATCTGGTGAGTGGTCTGCGGGGAGCTGCGCAGAGGGGCGGGGGCCTGAAGGATCCGGGGAGAGCGCGGGAAGCTTCCCAGCCCTGAAACTTTCTCCCTTCCCCCGACATCCCAGGGATGGAGGGCGAGACCTGAGGCTGGGGGAGAGGGCGGGTCTGAGGCTGGAGACTGGACAGAAAGGGTTAATAGGGGCGGGGAGAGGGTGCTTGGCTGACCCACCCACTCCGCAGCTGGTGGCGGGAGGTGAGACCAGCGCTAGGGAAAAGGCTGGGAGCCGGGTCGCCAAGGGTTTACCCGACCCCTTCGCACCTCTTCGCGGCTCCCCAGAACCCAGAAAGAGGATGGGGGTGGGTTGTGAGAGCTGAAGACCTACCAAATCAGGGGGCGTGGGCTTTCCCCCTGACCTCCTGGACCCAAAGAGCCCCGGGCTCTGTGTCCCCAGCTCGCAGCCGGCCCAGGAGGGGGGCGGCCCCCGCGTCCCTCCTTCCCGCTCCCCCCGCTCCTCCCTCCCGCCTGTTGTTTTCCTCTCTTCTCCCGGCTGCGCGCAGCCTGAGCCCCACAGGACCTGGGCAGGCGGCTCCCGCCCCGGGCGCTCGCGGCAGCTGAGCGGAGCGCCCAGAGCCCGCTCCCAGTGCGCTGGCTCAGGGCTTTCCAGAGGCCCAGGACGCCTGGCGACCCCACCCCTGACCCTAGCCCAGGGCTTGCCTTTCCCCTCCAACCGCCTGCCGGCCCTCGCACCGATCCTGCAGTGGAGAAGCCTCCGCCCCACATCTGGATCTGCCCCCTTCTTCATATCCACAATCCCCCTGCTACCACCCTCATTCCACTGCTGGAAGAGCCCTTCCTTTCTCATGGCCACACCTGTGGCCCTGTTCCCTATCCACTGCCACACAGCGGTGACCCTCCAGCACCAAGAGCGCAGAGGTCTGCAGCCCAGAACCTGGCCTCCAGGGGCCTCCCCTCTCAACTGTCCCTCTACCCCAACTCCTGGGGCCTGGCAGGCAGGGCCAGCCTTGACTGTGAGGCAGAGATGAGCTTGGCCTCAGCATACAGCTGCAGGCACTGCCAAGAACAGGGGGTATGAGGATCTCAAACTCCCTTGGAGCACCCACCCCCAGTCTAGGGCCACCACTAAATCCAGATGCTGCCCAGATGAGGTGGTAAGCTCTTTTCCAAAAGCTGAACACAAATAGACAGGCCTCTGCCCCCCAGGGAAAACTTGTAATCTCCCCATTGCCCCCTAGTTCTGTCCCCCTCTGCACTGCTCCTCCAAGAAGCCTCCCCCACGTGTGGCCTGTCACCATAGCTAATACAGCAGAGGCAGATGACCCTTGGCAGATTCCCAGTAGGATGGGGCCTGGTCTGTGAGGATGGGAGCTATGGGGTTTTAATGGGAGAGCTGACCCTATGTGACCTTAGCCTTATAATGCTGTAACCTCAGAGCCCTGGTGTCCTTATCTGTGAAATGGGAATAAGAACTCCTCCCTCATAATGCAAAGTAATGTCTTGACATATCATCATCAGTGTTCTCCAGAGATGTGTTTCCTTTTCCATACCCTTGACCTTCGTGGGTGCGCCATTCACTCCGTGTCTCTCCTAGTCCTCCTGCCAAAACCTAAACTGAATTTGTACTTGAGAATTTCACTGGGTTCTGTTTTCTTATTTCATTGTCTGTTGAGTTTTTTGCATGTGAGGGTAGAAATGATCCTAGGGTAAGGATGATGTCTCACCCAACAGACTAGGAAGTCCCCAAAGTGGGGAGCTGGCCTCTCCTGTCAAACCAGAGATTCTCCCAGGATAGGAACCAAGCTCCCCTATCTGACTCCGGGCTCTTTGAAGACAGAGATTATGCCTCTCCATCAATCTGGGAATTTCACAGAGCCAGGGACCCCACCTCCCCTATCCGAAGGGGGCTCTATCAACACAGGGGTAATGCTTCTACCATCAGATGGGGGCTCTCCCAAGATCAGGAGCTAGGCTTCCTCCATAGATTCCAGACCCCATAAGGGGTGTTGTCCCTGATGCCAAAGTCCTCAGACTTTAAACAGTGGCCAAAGATAGGACAGTGAGGAGAGGACATGGGGCTGACCCGAACATCAAACATGAGATGGGAACACGACACAAGCTAGGATGTACACATGACTCTCAGCATAAGTGGGCAACATTTAGGGGGCCCTCAGTCCCAAATCAGAGTGGAAGGGACAGAGCTGGTGCTGGAGGTAGGGCTGGGGGCCAGAATTCCTGGGTTCTTTGGGCTCTCACTGTCCTTCCAACTCCTTCTGTAGGTCATCTGTGGCCAGGATGATGGTCCTCCCGGCTCAGAAGACACTGAGCATGATGATCATGAGGGCCAGCACCGGCCTCGGGTGCCTCGGAAGCGGGGCCACATCTCACCTAAGTCCCGCCCCATGGCCAATTCCACTCTCCTAGGGCTGCTGGCTCCACCTGGGGAGGCATGGGGGGTCCTTGGGCAGCCCCCCAACCGCCCAAAGCACAGCCCCTCACCCTCAGCCAAGGTGAAGAAAATCTTTGGCTGGGGCGACTTCTATTCCAACATCAAGACAGTAGCCCTGAACCTGCTTGTCACAGGGAAGATCGTGGACCATGGCAATGGGACCTTCAGCGTCCACTTCCGACACAATGCCACAGGCCAGGGCAACATCTCCATCAGCCTTGTGCCCCCCAGTAAAGCTGTAGAGTTCCACCAGGAACAGCAGATCTTCATTGAAGCCAAGGCCTCCAAAATCTTCAACTGCCGGATGGAGTGGGAGAAGGTAGAACGGGGCCGCCGGACCTCGCTCTGCACCCATGACCCAGCCAAAGTCTGCTCCCGAGATCACGCTCAGAGCTCAGCCACCTGGAGCTGCTCCCAGCCCTTCAAAGTCGTCTGTGTCTACATTGCCTTCTATAGCATAGACTACCGGCTGGTCCAGAAGGTGTGCCCAGATTACAACTACCATAGCGATACCCCCTACTACCCCTCTGGGTGACCCTGGGCAGGCCGTGGAGGCCAGGCCAGGGCTGGAAGGACGGGCCTGCCCATGCAGGAAGCCATCTGTCTGGACACTGGGCAGGAAAGGGGGTGGAGAGGAGGAGATGCCAAGTAGGGCCATGACCAAGTCTCAAGTGGCAGGAAGAGGGTCCCAAGTTCTGGCCCCAACCTGAGGCAGTGGAGCGATGGAAACACAGGTGCTGGAGGAGGAGTTGGATGTCGCAGCCTTCCAAGGATTTTCCGTTGAGCCACAGGCAGATGCTTGGTCCCCCAGCCCCCTGGGTAGGCAGACCTGTGTGGACCCAGATCAAGTCATGGGAGGACCCTACATGCTTGGCTCCTGCCATCCTAAGAGAGGACATCAACAGGCTAGGGGGGCATTTCCTTAGTGTGAACACCCTGTCACCTTAGGAGGGCTGGTTGAGACAGGCCTTCCTGGGAGCTCTCTAGCCCAGCCAAGTGGGGAGTCCTGGGCCCCTTGCCCTGCACTGAGCATGGCATGAGTGGTGACCCTTGCAGTCTTTGATGTCTTGGCAAATAGACCATGCATCTCCAGCTAGGCCACCCCTTTCCAAAATTCCCTCTCCTGGCAGCATTCCCCACTGTACCGCCCTCTTGATGATGGCAAGGATAGTGGGGTCCTCAGGTGGAAACCCACCTGCGTGCTGTGTGTCCCTCTCCCAGCCCACCCTGCTGCTGGCGCCTCTGGAAGCATCCTTGTCCCAGAGAGTGGCCCCTTAATAGTCAGCCTTGCCTGTCAAACTTGGGCTGTCCTGGACAGGGAAGGTGCCTCTCTCTCTCAGTCGTGTGGCCAGCAGTAGGGAGATGGTGGGCAAAGCTGGACCACGTGTGGGTCTGTTCCGTGTGTCTGTCTGTGGGTGGGGGGAGGGATGGGAATTCTTGTGAAATCACCTGATTGCTGACTTCTGTGTGCAGAATCTTGTTCTTGGAACAGGAAATAAAGCTTGCCCCTGGGTATCAGAGTCCGCCTTGTTCAAGGAAAGAGTCCAGCCAGCATTCATTGGATGGCTATAGGACATTTGCTAGAGCCCAGAGCAGCTGGACTCCTCTGCAGCCCTGTCCCCTGGTGTTCCTATTCAGCACCAGGGCTTGGTGCTGTGGGCGTGGGTGGCATCTGTCAGAGCAGCTCTGGGAGGAAGAGCTAGTGGGGGGACAGGCCAGATGAGGGTGTCTCTGGATGCCCAGTGGAGTCCTAGCTCTGTCTGATTTTCCTGTGTGGCCTTGGCCATGTCCACTCTCCTTTCTGCCTTTCTGTCAGTTTCTTCCTCTGTAATCAGTGGTTCTCACATGTGAGTGAGCATCTGAACCTAGAGGGTTTGCTAAAACAGATTTCTGGGTCCTCATTCAGTAGGACTGGGTGGGGGTTGAATTTCTAATGAGCTCCCACGTCTATGCTGGTACTGCTGGTGCAGGAAACACAATTTGTGAACCGTTCAAATGACCTCTAAGTTCCTTTCTGGCTCTGGCTCTGGCTCTGAGATACTTCTGATGCCCTCCCCTGGGGAGCGTCCTTTCAGAGAATCAGAGTATTGGGTTTTTAATGTGAAAACAAACTAGTGAAAGGAACAGGCTGAGGCCTGCAAGCAGCCCTTCTCTTCCCCCACGTGGTAGGGCGGCCTCAGAATGGATGGCTGCCTGGCCATCTTGCTTGGGAGTTAGTTGGGCCCTTTGGGCCTCCGTGTAGGAAGGGAGAAGTGCTCACACCAAGGTCACAGTGCCCTCTCTGGAGGTCATTCTAAGTCTGCTTTCTTGGGCAGTGACAAGGTCCTGGTGGGAGGGTAAAGTGGTCTCACCCCTCTCTGCCTTTCTCTCCTGCCCACCAGTGATCTACAGGGACAGTCCCCTCACACAGTGCAGTGGACATCTAGGCAGGCTTAGAAGTCACCTTTTTGCAGCCCTGCCCTTTATGAAGTGACCCAGAAAGGGCAAGTGGCTCGCGCTCATGGTTATCCCAAGCTTCTTTCCTTGTACCTTACTTCCTGGGACAGCTCCCATGAGCACAAACTTGAGACACAACTATCCTCTCACCCTGGCAATGGTGCTTGAGTCCAGAGAGGGCTGGGGATTTAGGCCCTGCCAGGGGAGGCCTGGAGTGTTCTTCCACCTGTGGACGCCCACCAGATGTATCCAGGAGCACCTTCTGCAGCACTATGGGGACTACAGTGAGGGAGGAGGGTTGACGGCCTCGGGCGCCCTCCCTTACCTGGCCTGGCTGAACTCTCAACAGGACCAGGGGGCACTCTGACCCTCCCGCTCCTGTCCTGTGGAGAGCCAGATGCTGCTGACAGCTGGAGGGCCCAGGCTGCCTGGCACACAGTTCTGCCTGCACAGGGGGGGATTCATTTTAATAACTTCGTTTTGCCCTCACACACACTCTGCTACCTTGTCCCTCCTTTTGTGCCTTCTGCAGTACCCTGACTGCTCTCCTCAGCTTGGATGTTGCTAATAGATTTCCTCACAAATTTTAATGCTTAGGAACAGCCTCTGGTCCCACATCCTTGCCACGTACTTCCTGTGCCTGTTGGGCCTTACAAGGTAAGGAGTCCATCCAACTTCCTCTGGCTAAGAAGACACCCTCCTCTGCCCTCTAGGTAAACAATGTCTAGGTGGAGATGGACCACCAGTCACCGGAAGTGCTCTGACCTCCCCCTCCTGCTGTGATACAAACGCAAGAAAGCAGGTTCCTCTGGAAGAACCTCCCTCCATAGCCCCAGGAAAGGTCCCAGTCCACACTCCAACCATTTGTTTCCTCTACTGCATCAGGGCATTCAGATATCACCTAAGCCTGGCTTGGTGCCTTTAGCATAGTGGTTACGGCGCCAGCCACATACAAAGGTGGCAGGTTCGAACCTGGCCGGAGCCAGCTAAACAACGACAACTGCAACAAAAAATAGCTGGGTGTTGATGGTGGGCGCCTGTAGTCCCAGCTACTTGGGAGGCTGAGCAAGAGAATCGATTAAGCCCAAGAGTTGGAGGTTGCTGTGAGCTATGACGCCACAGCACTCTACTGAAAGCAACATAGTAAGACTGTCTCAAAAAAACAAAGGTGGCGCCTATGGCTCATCGAGTAGGGCACTGGCCCTATATACTGAAGGTGGCGAGTTCAAACTCGGCCTCAGCTGAACTGCAAAAACAGAAAAATAGCCAGGCGTTGTGGCGGGCACCTATAGTCCCAGCTACTCGGAGGCTGAGGCAAGAGAATCGCCTAAGCCCAGGAGTTGGAGGTTGCTGTGAGCTGTGTGACACCATGCCACTCTACCAAGGGCGATAAAGTGAGACTCTGTCTCTACAAAAAAAAAGAAAGAAATCTAAGGCTGTTTAGTGACCCTGAGGTCCTGCTCCCCTATCAGCTCAACCCAGCTGGGGAGCTGCCCCCGGGGTGGGGCCTTGTCCCCTCTGTCAGAGTGGAGCCTCTGGAAGGAGCCTACTAGCCAGGGGCACTCAGGAACACCTGGGGCTGGGGCCCACACCTCTCTTGTCAGACTGAGGACCCCCTGAGGGCAGGGGCTGAGTGGCCCCTCAGACTAGGGGTTCCCTCAACAGGCTGGAATCTCCCTAAGGTCATGAACCACATTAGGGATGAAGGGGACCTGCTCTCTAAGCATCCCAGTGCCTCGGTCCTTTAGCTTTGCAGGAAGGTGCTGTCTGGCCTCAGTGTTCCCATCTCTGATGGGGTGAGTCTTCCTCACAGTCTGTGAAGCTGTAAGAGGGAATACACGTTATTAGCTGGCAGCAACGCTGAGTCTTCCTTTTGATGAAGCTTAAGGCAAAATTGAATGGGAGTCTAGGTCCCCACCCCCACTAGTCTCCTTCCCTGAGATGAGCAAGCGGGAACTGAGTCACCCCCTTCCTCATCCTTGGCAGCAATGCCAGTGACCTTGCATGTGTAAGGCCCATTGCTCAGAAATGCACAAGCTGGGTGGGTGGGTAGGGAAGCTGGGGGAGCATGCTTACGGGGGTGGAGGCAGCTGAAGGCTGAGGGTGGGGGTGACCAGGGACATGTCTCATCGAGTGGGTACGTGAAGGGGTTTGCGGGACACACGATGAACTGGTTGCTCTGTGTTGGGAAGTGATCCAGTGTCATGGCTGGGAGTGGGAGAGAAAAATGTTACTTCCGAAGACTCTGAATCCTGTAGTCCTGCCAGGAGAACTGGGGGCTGGGGGGGACAGCTGAGGAGAGGCATCACCATCCTCACCAGGCAGAGGCAAGATGGGGTGGAGGCGGCACCTGCCGATTATGCCAAAGTCCTAGGGTGACAGCTGACACCATCACCAAGGCACAAATGTCAGAGGAGACCTGGCAGTCACCGCTTGGGGGCTGGATTCTGATTCCACAGGGATTCTGTTTCCTGTTGGACTGCCAAGCTCAGAGGCTGACCTGATAACAATTCAAGTGAAGGATGTCTAGTACCAGGCCTCCCAGTTCCTCATCACAGGGCCACCTGGTTAGGTGGTCCCAAGGGACAAGCTAGCTCCTCCTGAACCACAGAGCCTGCCAATGAGCTGGCAACATGGGTGTTGCAGGAAGATGTATCTGGGTCCTCATCCTGGCTCTATAACTTGTTAGATAGGTGGCTTTGGACAAATGACATCATCTCCCAGAGCTTTCTTATGGGAAGAACTAGGGGTCTACTGGCCTTGGTGCATTGTTGAGAAAATTAAATTAGTGGCCCCCCAAATTATACTTCTTCCTTTTTTTGTCTTTGGAGTTGAGCTTATGTTGCCTTCAGCCTTTCCCCTGGTGTGAAAGATGAAAGGGCCCTGGGCTGGAAGGAGACCTGGGTTGCTGGCCTCCCTCTGCCCCAAGATGCATGTGGCAGAGACCACTAATTTTTTCATAATATCGGCTTGGCGCCTGTGGCTCAACGGGCTAAGGCACCAGCCACGTACACCTGAGCTGGTGGGTTCGAATCCAGCCTGCGCCGCCAAACAATAACGACGGCTGCAACCAGAAAATGGCCAGGCGTTGTGGCGGGCGCCTGTAGTTCCAGCTACTTGGGAGGCAGAGGCAGGAGACTCGCTTGAGCCCAGGTATTGGAGGTTGCTGTGAGCTGTGATGCCATAGCACTCTATCCAGGGTGACAGCTTGAGGCTCTGTCTCAAAAAAAATAAAATAAAATAAAAAATTTTCTCATAATATCCATTCCCATTTTCTCCCTAATAATGGGATCCTTGATTTTTAGCTGGGCACATGGTTGCTTGAAATAAATACTACATTTCTCTGGCTCCTTTGCACCTAGATCACCTACATGTGTTTTTTTTTTGAACAGTCTCAATATGTCGCCCACATCACAGCTCACAGCAACCTCAAACTCTTGGGCTTAAGCAATTCTCTTGTCTCAGCCTCCCAGGTAGCTGGGACTACAGGCGCCAGCTACAAAGCCCTGCTATTTTTTGTTGCAGTTGTCATTGTCATTTAGCTGGCCCCGGGCCGGGTTCGAACCCACCACCCTTGGTATGTGTGGTTGGCACCTTAACCACTGTGCTACGGGAGCTGAGCCCCTAGATGTGGTTATATGACTAAGATCTGCCAGTGGCTTTTAAATCAAAGGGTCACATGGCAACTTCCAGAAATCTTCAGACAATTGATATGCAGTCCTTCCCCCTTCTTCTTTGTTCCTCTCTTCATCCTGCTGCCTGGAATAGGTATGTGATTGCCAGAGCTCTAGCTGCCATCTTAAACCATGGAGATAAAAAGCCACACCCTAGAAGTGGCAGAGCAGTGAGCTAGAAGAAGTTTTGGTTCCTGAAAATTTGGTGGAATAGAAAGTTCATACCAACCTTAGGCTACCTACCTTCAGATTTTATAAGTAAAGTAAAATACCTTCCTTATTTAAGCCACTGTTCTTTGGGTCTTCATCTCTTGCAGTTAATTCCAGCTCCTCCTGAATCAGTGGGTGTGTTTGATCCCTCCACTGCTGTGGACTTCAGCTTCCTCACCTGTAGAACAGCGAGAATGCTCACATGTCCTGCCACACACCAGAGAGGTTGTCTAGACAAGAATGAACTTGGGAAAGCTCTTCCTCCTCCTTTCTGGCGTCCAGGCACACAGCTTCCATTTTTGGATGCAGAACAAGTTGCTGCTGCATTGCAAAGAACCCAAGGGGCTGGGAAGAATTCAGCCTCCAATCCCCAAATTCACCCCCCACATGTCTAGTCCCCATTACGTTCTGATATTGGTGACACACAATCCTCATTAAGGGCCTGGATGATCCCAGCCAGATGGGATCCTAATTTAATTAAAACCCTTTAATTACCTGCAACAACACAGCTTTGCAAAGTCCAGTGAGAAAGGCGCCTGGGATGGAAGGGGCACTGTTGACAGGGTAGAGGGTAGAAGCTGTCCTTTCAGCACTCAGGGAACCCCAGGTTGGAGGCATTTCTCCCACCCTGATGGGCACAAACATCCTGGAATAGCCAGAGGGGTCTGGGCTTCTGGCTTGGTCTACACAGGGTACAGCCAAGCCAGGAAGGGGAGCAAACTAGGTCCTTGGGAACAGAGGACCAGGCTATTGGCCTGAAATTGTCAGTGTTGGTTTTGTGCTTACACTGAAACCAGCACAGCCTGTTAGGGTCAGGTCTGAGCCCTCTCGTGACTCTGCCTCTGTCCAGGACTCTCTGGTGGGGAGTAGGCATGGTCTTGCATCTCCTGAATGGCCTTGCCTAAGAAACAGGAGTCCCCTTGCAGCCACCAAAGGAAAGTCATGTGTGTTTTCTTGGGGACTAGTAAGGACACTCCTGCCCCACCTCCACCGCGGTCCTGAGCCTCCATCAGCTTCTCCCTGTGGTGGTAGAAGGAAGGAGCCCAGGCCAGGCTACAGCCTGCCAAGCCTTGGCAGGGACAGACTCAGAAACCCGACTTGGGAGCTGGGCTATTTCGTGGATACCATACATGATTACACCTTCTGTCCTCACTTAGTATTATTCATTCAACAAATATTATTTAATAAAGCCTCTGAAAGTTCTAGCTGATCTCTGTTGGTCCAGGACATCCAGGTGAAGAGGTTTTGATTCCCATTTGGGCCATGGTCTTAAAGGAAGAGAAATGTTCTGCTGGGATCAGTGTGATATCAGTGGCTGGAGCTGAAATAAGAAATCCCCAGAGGAAGGACAAACCCAAGAGGGAAGCACTGGAGCCAGTAGGCCCTGTCATTCCACACCCCAAACTTCCCCTTCTGTATTTTACTTATTCTAGCTCGTTGTTCTCCTTCCCTTCTCAGCCACTTCTCTTTTCTGGAAACCTGCTACAACTCCCCACTCCACCTTGCTTCCTCTGTTATCCCCTGACATCTAAAGAGCCGCTCCCATCTCTGGACTCGGGTGCATCTGGAGCACCGTGTCCCTGCCAGCTTGGGGGCTCTCAGAGCAGGAAGTGTGGAAGGGCCCTCTGGGGCCTGGGAACAGACTGGAGACTCCTTGAGGGTAGGGGCTGTCTGACCCCTGCACACTGGTCTGGAGTCTTCCCAAGGAGGATGGCACTTCCTCTGAAGTGTCCTTAATCAGCCACCTGGGAGCAGGTGTCCTGGCACATCCAACTCCACATGGGAGGTCATCCCTGCCGTGCCTCACTGGACAGCGTGCTGAGGCGTGATCACAGCCCGCTTTCTGCCAGCATGGGAGAGGAAATGGCAACAAGAAGACAAGCTGCCGCATGGTCTGCACTCCCGCACCCCAGGTCCTCCCGGCTGGAGGAGCGGGTGGGGCGGGAAGGGTGAAGGCAGGAGGAGAGGGGGGAGGCCTGTCAGCACTGGACACCCCTCCTCCCACCCATCCCTGTCTTCTCTAGCAAGGTCTTCAGAGACCCATTAGCTCCTGGAGCATGGTGGTGGGTAGGTCTCACCCTGCATTACTGAGTCGTAGGAAATCTCAAGGTCTTCCGGCTCCTAACCCAGTAACTTCTCTTCCCATGATGTCGGGCTTCCTCTCCCTAGAGCCGCTTCATCCTCTTTCATGGGGAAAGAATGGCCTGCTGGATCTTGGGGAGGCTGGGTTACCCCAACCTTGGGGTGAAGGTAAGGCCATACTCAGCTCTGTCGGATGTGTTTGGAGGGAGCTGGGTCTCAGCCTTACGTGGCAGGTGATCTTAACCTAGCTGCTTTGCCTCTCTGGGCTAGTTCTTCCCCCACCTGCTCATGTAACTATGGTGAGGGATGAACCGGCCTGGTCAAGGGTGAGTACCATGTCAGCGTCTGATTATGGACACTTAGCCCACCTGCTGGGGCACACAGGCATCCCAGGGAAGGGGACAGAGCTGGTTTCTTTTTTCTTCAGGGCAGGCTGTAGCATGGCCGTTGAGGACGTGGATTCTGGAGCCGGGCTGCCTGCACTCAAATCCTTGCTCTGCCACTTCCTTACTGCAGATCTCGGGACAAGTTACTTAACATTTTTCTGTTTCAATCTCCCCAACTGAAAAGTGGGGATACTCACTCCCTCTCAGGGGACTGTTGTGATTGAACATGCAAAGCAGTCAGAAGTGCATGTGGATGGCTGGGGCAAAGCTCAGGACTAGTGCTTGATCATGGTCGGGGCTGCAGCCCGCCCTTGCTCCTGCTAAGCCTCCGTGGGCTCTAGCATTCCTTGCTGCAGGAAGAAAACCCTTAGGAAAGGCCAGAAGTCTGTCATGTTTACAAAAGATGAAAATTGTGGGCAGTGCCTGTGGCTCAGGTAATAGGGTGCCTGCCCCATATACTGGAGGTGGCGGGTTCAAGCCTGGCCTCAGCCAAAAACTGCAAAAACAAAAGATGGTTGCATTCCTACTGCTCTTTGGGCCCAGAATCCCCTTGGGCAGCCACTCTAGAAGCCCCTTTCGGTACCTGGATTGTTTTCATCTGAGTACTTCTCTCTGGACCTCCACCCATAGACAATACAAGGCTCAGAGAATATGGGTGGCCACAGGGTCTTTATTTAGGAGCACGAAGTCAAACAAGCCGAAAGCAGCCTGCCAAGCGGACTCTCCAAGCCAAGGGCACCCTTCCTCCTTCCCTGCACTGATCAGATCCAGCTCCCTCCTTCCCTGCTCACCATCCTCATGACCACCACCTGCAGTTCGGAGGCCCCTTGTTACCCGGTGAATGGGTGTGTGAAACACATCCCTGTCTTGAACTGCACCCTTGATGATGAGGATGCTGAGAATGGTGTTCTGTCACATAGTGAATTCCCTGAGGACAGGGCCCTGTGCAACCCATTCCCCCCACACTCTGAGTAGGGCCAAGAGCATGAGGTATACCCAGAGCCTGGCCAGTAAATTTTGTTTGACTCACAGATGCACTGGACTCAGTTTCTTTTGTGGGAGTCTTTCTCAGTGACAGGGAGAAGGAGAAGGGAAGAGACACAAGTGAAGAGGCAGCTAAACTCTGCCAGGCTGCACCAGCAGAAGAGAACAATTGTGGTTTTGGTGAACAGAGGGTAGGTGGGGGATACAAGAGGGTGGAAAGGTATATAAATGCCCCATTTACCAGCCTGGGCAGCTCCCAGGCCTGGGAGGGGAGGGCCCCTGCCACTCAGTCAGGCTCTGCCATCTGCCACGTCTCAGCAGAGATCAGAACTGGAGGGTGAGTTGTAGGCAGCTTTTGTTTTTTTCCTAAATTCAGCAGGATCAGGCTCAAGATGTCACTCTGGTGAGCAGAACTGGAGATAGGGAGAGAAATGTCTAGGAAAATGTAAGCTTCTATGTTCCAGGAGGGAAGCACAGGGGGAAGGAAAGGAAAGGAAAGGGAAGGGAAGCAAAAGGAGGATGGTGTAGAGAAGATAGGCTTTATTTAGCAGGCAGACATCCATCATTCTCCGGCCTCTCAGAGGGCAGCAACGCTCGAGAAACAGGGTTCCTGGGTCCCGTGTGACTTCCTCTCCCAAACACTTAAAAGAATTATTATTTTTAGAGACAGATCTATGTTGCCCACACTGGTTTCAAACTTCTGGGCTCAAGTGATCCTCCCCACTTGGTCTCCTGAGTGGTTGGTACTACAGGCTCAGGTTGTTGTCCCTGGCCCCAACCCTTCTCTTTGTACCTACGAGCCAAAGTGGTTCTGCTCTGCCTCTCACCTTCCTCTCTGGAATGCATGATCTCCTAACCTTTGGGGATTATAACAATGATGACAGCGAAGATCATAAACAAATAATGAAAGAGCAATTTCCAGGTCACCAAAAGATTTGGAGTAGGGTCTTTCCTGGGACCTCTGTGGACTCTTCTCCACATGTTATAACAGAAGAGACTCCTGGAGGCTTGCAGACACCAGGCTAATCAATCTTGGAAGCTTTCTCCAGAGTGAATCCTGCTTCAGAAGATTCGTGCACTCCCAAAGGTGCCCATTTCTATGTCTCATCCCAGACTTATATTCCAATCCAAAAACTCCTAAAAGGAGACAGACTCAGAAAACTACATATGGAAAAAAAACAAAATAAAGCACATATGGCTTAGTTTAGAAAAGCAATAATAATGACATAACAACCACCATAACATTAATAACAGCTTACCTTTCTGGGGCCATTGTTCAATGACAGGTACTGTGTTAAAGACGCAACATATATATTCTCATTAATTCCCCACAAGAAATCTATGAGCTGGCTCGGCGCCTGTGGCTCAACGGACTAAGGCGCCAGCCACGTACACCTGAGCTGGCGGGTTCAAATCCAGCCCAGGCCTGCCAAACAACAATGACGGCTGCAACCAAAAAATGGCCGGGTGTTGTGGCAGGCGCCTGTAGTCCCAGCTACTTGGGAGGCAGAGGCAGGAGACTCGCTTGAGCCCAGGAATTAGAGGTTGCTGTGAGCTGTGATGCCACAATACTCTA
>CAUYON010045965.1:0-22385 GCA_963573935.1 Arctocebus calabarensis
AAAGTCTGGGGCCATAATGGCTTCTCATCAGAATTCTACCAAACCTTCAAAGAGGAACTAGTACCTATAATACTTGACCTTTTCCAAAATATAGAAAAAGAGGCAATACTTCCCAACACATTCTATGAAGAAAACATCAACCTGATCCCCAAACTAGGAAAAGATACAACAAGAAAAGAAAGTTATAGACCAATATTTCTAATGAATATTGATGCAAAAATATTCAATGAGATCCTAATAAACACAATCCAGCAATGCATCAAACAAATTATACATCATGACCAAGTGGATTTTATCACAGGGTCTCAGCACTGGTTCAATATATGTAAATCTATAAATGTAATGCATCATATTAACAAAATAAAAACCAAAGACCATATTATTTTCTCGATGCAGAAAAATATTTTGATAATATTCAGCATCCTTTCATGATCAGAACACTTAAAAAAAATAGGAATAAAAGGGACATTTCTTAAACTGGTAGAGGCTGACTACAGCAAACCCACAGCCAATATTATATTGAATGGAGTAAAATTGACAACATTTCCACTCAGATCAGGAACCAGGCAAGGTTGCCCACTGTCTCCACTGCTTTTTAACATTGTAATGGACGCCTTAGCCATTGCATTCAGTCAAGAGAAGGCCATCAAGGGTATCGATATAGGGTCAGAGGAGATCAAATTTTCACTCTTTGCAGGTGATATGATTGTATAGCTGGAAAAAAACAAGGGGACTCAACTATGATTCTCTTAGAAGTGATCAAGGAATACATCAGCGTCTCAGGATACAAAATCAATATTCAAAAATCAGTAGCATTTATATATACCAACAATAGTCAAACTGAGAAAACAAGGACTCTATTCCTTTTACAATAGTGCCAAAGAAGATGAAATTTCTAGGAATGTACCTAACTAAGGATGTGAGAGATCTCTATAAAGAGAACTTTGAAACTCTGAGAAAATAAATAACTGAAGATGTTAACAAATGGAAAAACCATACCATGCTCATGGCTGGGAAGAATCAACATTGTTAAAATGTCCATTCTACTCAAAGCAATCTACAGATTTAATGCAATCCCTATTAAAGAACCTCTGTCATACTTTAAAGATCTGGAAAAATTAGTACTTCATTTAATATGGAAACAGAAAAAGCCTCAAAGAGCCAAGAAATTACTCAGCAACAAAAACAAATCAGGAGGAATCATGGTACCAGACTTTAGAGTATACTATAAATCTATAGTGTTCAAAACAGCATGGTACTGGCTCAAAAATAGAGAGGAAAAAATTGAGAATCAAGAGATGAACCCAGACACTTATCCTCATTTGATCTTTGATAAGCCTATTAAAAATATAAATTGGAGGAAAGATTCCTCTTTAACAAATGGTGCTGGTTGAACTGGCTGGCAATTTGTAGAGGACTGAAACTGGACCCACACCTTTCACCATTAACAAAAATTGACTCTCACTGATAAAAGACTTAAATTTAAAAAATGAAACTATAAAGATTCTTGGAGAGAGTACAGGGGAAACACTTGAAGAAATTGGCCTGGGAGAACACCCTATGAGAAGGACCCACTGGGCAATTGAACCAATACCGAAAATACATTACTGGGATCTGATCAAACTAAAAAGCTTCTCCACTGCCATGAACACAGTAAGTAAAGCAAATAGACAGCCCACAGAATGGGAGAGGATATTTGCAGGTTATGTTTCTGACAAAGTTTTGATAACCAGAATCCATAGAGAACTCAAATTTATCAATAAGGAAAGAACAAATGATCCCATTTCTTTGTGGGCAAGAGACTTGAATAGAAGCTGCTCTGAAGGAGATAGGTGCATGGTCTACAGACACATGAAAAAATGCTCATTATCTTTAATCATCAGAGAAATGCAAATCAAAACCATCATGAGATATCATCTAACTCCAGTAAGAGTAGCCCACATAACATAATCTCAAAACTCCAGATGTTGGTGTGGATGTGGAAAAAAGGGAACACTTCTGCACTGCTGGTGTGAATGCAAGCTTATACGTTCCTTTTGGAAAGAAGTATGGAGAATACTCAAGGATCTAAAAGTAGACCTGCCATTTGATCCTGCAGTTCCTCTACTAGATATATATCCAAAAGACCAAAAATCACTTTGCAACAAAGGTATTTGCACCAGATTGTTCATTGCATCTCAATTCATAATTGCCAAGTCATGAAAGAAGCCCAAGTGCCCACTGACCCATGAATGGATTAATAAATTGTGGTATATGTATACCATGGAAATACCATGCAACTTTTTTTTTTTTAATATCATCTCCTATTTTATTAATGGGCTTATTTGAAGCACACAACCTACTGCCCTGATAGTTACCAATTTTTTTTTAATAATTTTATTGAATCATAATTATGTACATTGGTGCAATCACAGGGCATGATTCATATACATTCAGAAATATTTTGAAATATTCAGAAATATTTTGATCGTACTGTTACAGATATCCTTCATGGCATTTCCTTGATCACTATATAAAGACATTAATACTCTACCTTTAATAAGTTTCACCAGTACCCTGCTAAGATGCACCGTAGGTGTGTTCCTACTAATTGCCCTCCCTCTACCCATCCTCCCCCCACCCCTCCCCTCCCTTTCCCCTTTCCCTGTATTCCTATGCTATAATTGGGTTTTAGCCTTGGTTTCTATTAATGTGAATGGTTTAAATTGTCCTCTTTAGATGACATAGATTGGCTGACTGGATACAAAAGCTCAGGCCAGATATATGCTGCATTCATAAGAAACAAAATTCTTGATGTTGAAACACAGTTTTTACATTATTAACTATCTTAAACCATATAAAATGGATCAAGGGATCAAGTTTGCTGCTAAACATTAATTGTTGCCTATAATTTGTCTCTAAAGTATAATTAATCTGCCTTTCATTTATAGAGGAACATTTTGAAATAGGTGTAGAAAATTATATTCTTTTAAATTTCCTGAATTTATTGCACAGTATCAGAGCTAATTCAACTTTACGCATCCTCCTAAAATTGAACTCAATTTTAGATTAATGTTCTAATGAATTCCAACTTGGGAAATCAGTAGGAAATTGCTAGATACTCTTTTTTATCCTAAATTCTAGATAATTTTGGAATTCACAATGCATGGAGAAGCAGCTTAATATCACTCAAGTACCCTAAAGAGCAGTTTAATTTCTTCTGGTCTAAAGGCAAACTGTGTACAAAAGAATTCAGAGTTAATCCACATGTCTCAAAAGAGCACTATGTGACCAAGGAGTCTGGGATAAAAGAGGAAAGAAGGCAGATGTTTAAAAAAAGATAAAGACGGAGATTAGAGTTGTTTAGTTATATTGTCACTTAATCCTTCACCTGTGCAAGCTTGTGTTAAAATCCTTTCCACTGTTTTCCTAACCCTCATAGTATTTGTTATGGAAACCAAGACTATTTACCCAAATCGTGAAAAATACCACCTAACTTGTGACTATCTTACCCAGAAATATTCAGGAGGCAATTGATTATGTGATTCCAAAGTTGACCAGAGTCAAAAAAGTATAATGAAGACTTTATGTGTAGATAAATATACATGTGTGCACACATGTATGTAATGTATGGACATACACCTATATACAAATACAGAGTATGTAATATATAGAAATATAGATGGAAGAGAGAGAGATAGCCGCATTTATGCAGGGTCTAAAACTGTGTACAATATCTGTTTTTATCTCATGCTTTCTGGTGATTTCAGAATAAGTCATTCTAATCGTGTCATGAATTTGACAGTTTCTAAATAGAATCCCACTGTGGTCATTTCAATACGTTCATGGCATTTAAAAATCCACATGTATGCTTCAAAAGCACAGCTAGGAGCAATTGAAGTTATTTTAAAATAAGATGTGAATATAAACAAATGATAAAAAGATAATCCCTAAGAAGTTTTTAACTATAATAATGCAAAGTCTCAGGCATACTTCCCTGTATAAAAGTGAATATATTCTACTTACTTTTGAATAATATAGCATAATAATAAATGATTTAAAATAATTCATTGTGATTATATAAATCACTATTATATATGCAATAATACAATCATTATTGTTATCATTACAATTATTATTAGGTCCTATGTGTCTATTCTACAAGGTACCAGATTTTATAATGTTCTCAATAATTATCACTGAAGGTTATGATCCACTTAAACAAATTATCTAATCATCAAAAGATGGTACCAGGGTATCTAGGGATACTTTGATTTTAAGAAATGTAGTCCATACACATTTTAATAACTATGATATTTATGTATTTAAATTGATTTGATTGGCATTGATTTTTTTAGAGGGCAAAAACTTTACAACATATTAAACTACTTAAATCTACAACACATAGCTTTAATGCTTACACCTCCATCTTATCCTAGCACAGATCTCTGCAGGGCCTGCCAATGACCTCAGTGTTCTGGGCAATTCCTGAGAATCCATAGCAGAATATTATGGCATTTCGCTCTGCTAAACAAGAAGATTTGGAAAGAAATCTAGTTGCTTTACACACATGTACTGAAGATGTTGATATTCAAGGGTCATTTTTCAGTTGCGTATTCTTGGCAGATGCCTGCTAGAAGCTCACAACCTTTCCATCTAACCATGAATTCTTTGCTCCATTAATGACATCAAACCAAGATTTCAGAGCCTTCAATAAAACATTGCTTTTCTTCTAAACAATTGGCAGGACTACTTTTTTATCTTTTTCCTGAAGACACTATTTTTGGAAGTTGGGTCCTCTTTTATACTTTTTCCTTTTTATATATTTTTTCCTTCTCATGGGTACATTTTCTATAAATGTCTCTGCTCTATATTTGATGCCATCATCTTGGCACTGCAATTCTAGAATCTAGCTCCTTTGTGACTTGTACATGGACCCCTCTCTGGGGAATTAAGACTAAGGTGGTATCACTGCTTTTTTCCATTTGAATTTGTTCTATTATTTTCAACCTGCTCTTTTCCACCATTCCTGCCAGGATCCCACTGTGGCTAAGTCCCTCTCTGCAATACTTAACGGTCGTCATCAGTACAATGTGGTACCTTCCAACTTCCTTCAACAAGACAACAATGGAGCGATGTCTTTATCGCTCCATACAGCTCCACTAATAAAAAAGTGGGTATATTCTTATGCATCAAAAAAGAAATGGTGTCAGGCTCAAGAGAAGAGAACACTAGCTATATAGAATTGCACAGTAGTATCTCTCTCAGATCCTGCAGACAGCTCACTCCAACAAAGTGTATTTCATTCATTTATTTAGTCAGTTGGTCATAACATTAAGGTTTATTGATCACCTGCTCTATGCCAGTTAGTGCTCTGGGCACTGTGAATTTCATTTGTAACAATACAGACACTGATTGCTCTTGCCCTTACGTTACATCCTCACATGGAGATGGACGTACCACACCAAGACAAAGAACACAGAGCCCCCAACACCAAAAAGAAAAGAAAAATAAATAAATGACAATGACAATAAAGCAGAAAAAGTATAAATAAATAAATAATTACACATAGGGAAAAGTGTTATGGATAAGATAAGCAAATTTTGAGGAATGTAATGATTGTGATGTGTAATTATCCACTGGTTAGATAAGGTGGCCTCTTGGAAGACTGATTTAAAGCTGGTACCTGAAACAAAGTCATGAAAAGAGTGGAAGTGAATATGTTTCAGCAAAGGGACCAGTATGTGCAAAAAGTTAAGAGACAGAAAAGAGCTGACTATGCTCTATAAAGTGCAAACTAAGGGAAGGGAAGCTAAGGAGTGAGGGTAGAGGGAGGAAGTTGGGCATGACCATCTTTCTATGGTGATAGATGGAGTTTAGAGCAAGTAAGCATTTAATGCCAGGGTAGAGTCTAGATTTTCTTCGAACTACAAATATGAAACTATCAGATGTCTTTTTAGAAAGGTTACACATTGCTTTATATGGAAAAGATATTGTAGATAGCCAAGAGAAGAAACAGGAAGCAGTCAAGTGCTTCAAAGTGAACGAAGGTAGTTGGCAAGACATAGAGGCAAAGGATGACTGACAGAGCCCTTTGGAAAGAAGAAAAGGGAGCCATAGTTTATGGTCATCTCTGTGTTGTTTGGCATATATCATGTATATCTTCCCACTCTCTTTTTGTAAACATAGTATTAGATGACAGTTTCTTTCCCCATGGCTTCAATTCCATGATCTCTTTGGCTCTCTCAATTTCCAAAGCCTAGAAGTCTGAAGACCTCTTCAAATTTCTGATTATTTCAACAACTCCTCAGTGTTAGGATCAGGTCTGGCCCTGCCTACTGGGTCTATGTGTGCTGTTTTCTTATGCTCTGGATTTGTCTGTCATCAACAACCCAACCTATTCCCCAGATCATGTAAGAAATCCCCTCCAACCACTATTTCGTGATTTTGGAAACTTTACTGAAAAGTTCTGGGAGATGAAAAGATAAATTCTCATGAAACATAAATCACGTCCTCACTTTATCTCCCATTTCTTCTTTCTTTCTTTCTTCCTGATCTCAAGGTTCTGTTCTATTTTCTTCATTTTGGATGACCAAAAGTTTTCTCTTGACTTAATATTATTTAGCCATGTGCTTCCTCTCTCACTCTCAAACATTTTGCACAAATTTCACAACTGACTCTTGGTTGGGTGTGTTCTCCCATTTCAAAGTTCACTGCAACAATGAAGTTATTGATTTGTCCAAGGCCTACAGCTACTGAGTATCAAATATTTAAATCAGGGACATTACTGTTGGATTCCTGTCCTGGGGCTGAGCACAGAGCCTATGAGTAGTATTCAATTATGTTAGTTTCATTACCTTTCCAGCTCCTTCCTTCTCTATTAAAACCATTCCAAGAAGACCTAATGGGTTGATGATTGATAACTTCTTCCATAAATAGAACACAAATTCAATTGTGGGTACTGCGCTTTGCGGTGAACAACTTTGGGGTTATGTATTCCAGTGCTTTGTAACTTTCTTCCTGATCTGCTTACACAGCTTTAAGGTTGCTTTCCTTCAAACACTCTCCCTTTCTAATAATAGGTATCCCCAGAGTGCAGCTCTGCTGCACATCCCTGCTGGTTGGTGGCTGGGATTGATCTCCAAGTTGGCAGAGTGCCACTGAGAGACTTGCTTCTCCTGTTATCTTGCACCTTCTGCTTGCAAATGCGACTGCGATGTCACTCCCAGCCCTTGATCACAGCATCTACAATTGCCAGCTTCTGGACTGACATGTTTGCAAATCCCTCATCATGTCTTTCTTGTTCCCAATGTTAGAGACCCTGGATGGAGATGTAGCTGCTAAAGCCATTGTGAGGTGCTTGAACTTCATTTCCTTATCAATTTTATTTTAGATAAAATTTTGTAAAATCTATCAGGGAAACATTTTTCTTTTTAGGATCCACATCATTCTCACAATCATTTCCATTTCTTCCAGTTTTATGGTTGTGTTTTCAGTACGGCCTTATTCCATTTCTTTTCTAATTTGTAAATTTCTTCTATCATTCTTTAACTTGTCTTCTGTCTATTTTGTTTTCTAAAAAAATAACAAACAAACAACAAATAATTTTGACTCTTAGCAGTTGAGTTAGGTTTTGGGTAACTCTTAATATTATTGGCAATTTGAACAATTGTGTTGAAATTTCTCCCTTTTTAAGCTTAAAGCAACAGAAATTCTTATCTATTTGATACCACAGAAGGATTCTCTGCCTCAGAAGCTCATACCACGGCTGAGTCTATCCTTCACATCCCCATTAGTACTTGCCAGCCCTCAGCCCTCTGAGCTAGACTCTACCCATTCATCTTTCTGGATTTATCTTTCTAAAATATTCCTTCATTCTGTGATCCTGGCCACTGTATAAAACTTTCATCATTAAAAATTTCCTTAGAACACAGGCAGAGATCCTTCACAATTTGTCCCAAAACATTTTCCTGTTACAACTCATAGAAACATTTTGATTTGTCTTTGAATTTTTTGTCACCTAGAATCCAGCTAACTTCTCTCTTCAAGTCAGTTTTTCTTCTACAATGGAGACTCTCTGAAGGATGCATTTTAGCCCTGCTATTCTCTTACCAAAACATTTCCATGACTCCATGAACAGAACACATTAAGCACCGATGATAGCTCACCAGGGCTTTCCCTGTCCAGAGATGCTCATCTCTTTCTCTTCTTGTCTATTCTGTGCTGTTGATCCCAGATGTATCAAGTCAAGTTTCTCAAACTCACTTTCCTTTAGCTCTCAGCCCTTAACATGCACCTGCTGCACCCACTCCCTAGGTCCTTTAACACACATGCACACCCCACACACCCATCCCTACTAACATATGAATCACACATCACATACACCACACACAGAGACCTTCTGCCTTCTCCAGCAGCACCTTGCTTTGTACCCAGTAATTGTTGCATATGGGATAGCACTTGTGTTTTTCCTTATGCACACACCACACACACCACACATGCATACACACACACGCCATGCACATACCATGCACACATCATACATGCATATATACATCACACATACACACACATAGACATATCATAACACTCATCAGAAAGACTTCTATCCAGGTCAATTGTAATATCTCCCAGTAAATTTTATTGTCATTGTTGCTACAGAAATGTCCTTGTGCATTTTCCTTTTCATAATCATCACACCGGATTCTAATTATCTATATTTGTTGTTTCTCTGTGAATTCCTATGTCCTTTTAGGTGAGGGTTACATTGTGTTTTTGTCATTGTTTACTCAGTGTCTCAGATGTCTAGGACAGCAGCAGGTCCTGGGAAACATTAGAGACTCAAGCATTCTCATCAAAGAATGGGTGTGGGGAAGAGAGTAATCCCCACTGCTATAATTCCACACCTGCCAGCTCATTCCTCTCTTCCATCTGCTTGATTTCTAGGCTCTGCAAAGAAAATTGTTCCCCCTTCCCAAACAGATCACACACCAAGACCTCGCTGCATTGATATACGTACCATTCCCTTTTCTCTAATGAGTACCCACCTGTCTCCGTGTGGATAACTCCTGCTCATGCTTCATGACTTGGCACAAATAGCATTTCCACCACAAAGCCTTCCTGTCTTCTCCAGCAGCACCCTCTTTTGTGCCCCAGATATGTCACATATATCATGACACATGTGTTTTATTTTATTGGCTTGTCCATATGGCTATACACTCACAAACTAGCTAGATAGAGTGTGTTCACAGTAGTATATCCAATTCCTCAAAAACTACTCAGGGCACATTATTAGGTGGCATTTAATATGAGGCCTGACAAGTCAGTCTGTGAACTCATCCTAGAAAAAGTATTGCATGTCTCATTGCTGAATATCACTATAATCACCTTTGAAATACTCAATACTCAATGCCAGTGCCTAGTACACCCTTCAAAGCAATTTTGGAATTCCCTTTTTGGAATGGCCTCAAGAGCTTTAATTAAACATCATGCAGAAACATACAACAACAATAATTAATGTCACCCAGCAAGACACCACCACATGTCAACATGACCAAAGCAATGAAACACTAATAATATACCAGAGTTATGAAACCTTATTGAGTTGTTTGGACACTGCTGCCAACGTAAGCACAGAGAGGGAAGTTCCAAACTTAATTGTCAGACCTTGTTTGCCAATGGCTCTGATGGTCATTCCAGAAATAGAGTTCCAAAATTGATTTGAACAGTGGACACGGTGCTAGCATGGGTGCATATCTTCCCAAGGGGAATGTAGTGATATTCAGCAATGAGGTACATAGCATTTTTTCTAGGCTGAGTTGGTGAACTTACTTGTCAGACTAAGTAAGTAATTGATAATTTATGTGAACAAATCTCAGACAGTTCCTGACATGAGATAAAGATTCTAAGTTTGTAGAATGTTATCCATCCATATCCTTAACTTTTCTCTTGTAAGTTATTGATGATTCCTTAATATTAATACCTCAATTTAGATATTCAAAATTGTCTATACTTATCTATAGAGATTACTTCAGTTCTAAAAACACTACCTTTTAACCCATAGGAATTATGTAGAGAAAAAAAAAAACACAAAATATTTTCTGCATCAATTTTGTTAGAATACAGTCATGTTCCCATTCTATGTCATACTCTTTCCTTCCTTCCTTCCTTCCTTCCTTTCTTCCTTCCTTCCTTCCTTCCTTCCTTCCTTCCTTCCTTCCTTTCTTTTTCTTTCTTTCTTTCTTTCTTTGTTGGTGGGGAGGAAAAGCTGGGTCTTGTTCTGTTGCCAGGGCTAGAATGCAGTGGCATCATAGCTCACTGCAACCTAAAACTCACTTGGGCTCACTTGGACCTCCTTCCTCAGCCTCCCAAGTACCTAGGACTGATACACACAGAAGAATATCCAGAAAATTTTTCTATTTGGTTAGGGTTAGTGTCTCACTCTTGCTCAAGCTGGTCTCAAACTTCTGGCCTCAGGTGATCCTCCTGCCTCAGCCTCGCATAGTGCTAGGATTACACGTATGAGCCACTAGGCCCGGTTACATAGTAGCTTTTAATTCCAGACCATTTTCTTAGAATCATGGGCTTAGACTGTCTTTTATTTGATTACCTTTTCTGGCATCCTAGAGCACCAGCACTCCATTTGTTCATGAATTAACTTAATGAGTATGTTCTAAAACCCTACTATCTGCCAAGTACCATTCTAGGTTCTAGACAGACTGTAGCAAATATAACAGACAAAACCCGCATTTTTATGCAGGTTATATTCTACAGGTAGGAAGTAAACAATAAATAAAATAAGTTGCATTGTTTATTAGAAAGTGATAAATACTATTCCATAAATAAAACTAAGGCATGAAATGACAGTAGAGCATGGATAGAGTGGTGGTGGAATTTTAAAAGGAGTGGTCAGTGAGCTGAGTTGGAGCAGTGGCTCAGAAGGATGAAAGTTAAAGACTTACAGATTCTGTGAATATTACAAAACAGAAAGTAATATCTTCTCAATCCCCTAAAACATATTTAGGTTACTCCAGAAAAAGCAAAGAGCCAAATGTGTATAGAACAGAGCAACATGGAAATGTTATTAGAAATAACAATAGATAATAAAATAGGTGATCATCAAAAGGTTTAAACAGATGAGTTATGTTTGGGCTGAAGGAAGTCACATGGACTGTCATGTTGATAATGGAATTGGTGGTGATACTATGAGAAAAGCTAGGGGATGAAAACAGTAATCTAAACCAGAGATAATGGTTGTTGGGACCATGATGGTTTTGGTGGAGATGATGACTTATAGTAAGAATCTGGATATGTTTTGGAGGTAGAGCAAATAGAATTTGTTATGAATTGAATGGAAGGTATAAGAAACAGAAATGAGTCATGATTGGCTACAAGTTAAGTTTTCTTGAACAGTGGAGAAATGGATTTGCTATTAAACACAAGATAAATTATTTTGAGGAGATAGGAATATCAGAAATTTGGTTTTGAATGTGAAGTTAAGATTTCTTTGCGACATTAAAGTACAGATGTCAAGTAGGCAATTTTACATGAGTCTAGAATTCGGAGAAGAGATACAAAACAGACGTAAGTTTAGCATATATTGGTGGTATTTAAAATCATAAGGTTAATTGAGAGGTGATCCAAGAACTGGATTCTCTTTTATTTGAAGATGGAATAGTTGAAGAAAGACCAGCATAGTTGGCTGTGAAAGAATAGCTGGTGAGGGGAGAAAACCAGAACAGCTGATGTTACAAAGAGAGGGTAGTAAAAAGTCAGGTCCAAATGAGAGCTCAAGTGAGACGAGGACTCGAAAGTGTCCATTACACATAGCAGTGATGTTACTGGTGACCTTGGTGAAGCTATTTAATGAAGGAGGAAGAGCAAAGCCTGATTGAATTTGTTTCTATAATTATCTTATTTATACTCTGGGAAGAAATGAGTCCTATTATCAGTGTTTGCTCATCCTTTGTTTAGCATCAGTCCCCTACATGCTCCAAAGTTCAGAAAAATAATACGTTGTACATAAATTTCAAAATATTCTTTGTTAAAATGGTACTGACACAAAATAAAAGGTATAAGTGGCTGAGAAGTATTTCTGAGAAGAGAGAAGAGGGATACATGTAAACAGTTGAAGAAATGCTTTCACCACCTGCAATGACACTCTTCTGGGGAGCAAGAAGTTAATGCATATTACAGTTGGGCAGGTTGTGCACTAAATAAATCTTGAAGATGCCATTCACTTCATAGTTTATATGAATGGCACCACCCAGGGTTGTAGAGTTTACATATGGAAAAATTATAGATGGTGGCCCAGCTATAATGTGGTATAAGACAGGAGATATAGATCTAATATCTCAGGGCTGCCCACCTTTGACCATTTCTTAGCACAAACGGAGATTCCCAGGTTTAAACAAAAATGTTTTTCATACAGAATATAAATTGAAACCAACTTTTTTGGAATGCACAAAATCAAATATATTATTTTATTATAAAGCATTTTAAGATTTGGTAAATGTGACTTTCAATGATATACCTCATGTGCCAGCCTTAGAACTTAACAACTTCACATAAGAAGTTTATGCATACCTTTATGAAACTTTCCATTATTGAAGAATTCATTTCTTTACCAAGTCTTTATATATCTACTCAAAAAATAACTCTGAAACCTGCAACGTATGCCAGACTCTGGATACTATGGATTCCAAGAAAATTAAGACAAGATATCTACTGTTCATGCTGTTATCAATTGCCATGTACCAAATTCTCCTCAAACTTAAAGACTTCTAAAAAATAACCTTTTACTCCACTTTATGACTTTGTGTATAAGAATGTGTGCAGATCTCAGCTGAGCAATTCTTCTCCCTCATGTAACCAACTGAATGTTAAACTACGATCTTTGTTGTTCTGGAGTGTCCAGGACAACTTTACTCACATTCTTGATACTTCATGCTTAGAAGGTGGCTGGAAGGCAGGATCTAACCAGGTCTGTCTCTGTATAGTCTCAGACCTCCTCCACGTGATCTCTCTTGATCACTTTTACATTGTGATTTAAGATTCAAGAGTGAATGGCTCAAGAGAAAGAAAGTGAAAGCAGCCAGTCTCTTAATTCCCAGCCAAGAAACTACCTGACTGTCATTTTTACTATATTCTATTAGTAAAATGTCACCTGCCCTACCTAAGTCATACATACAGCACATGTCTCCATAGTTTGTGTAGCAAAAATTGTGTAGCCATTTTTAATCTGCCACATTCACTACCCTTTTAACAGATGAAATATATTTATTAATGATGAATTATCATGACTGAGAAAACAGCTATGAACATTCTTGATAAGGCTGGCTTTTGCCAAATATATCTAGTAAGTATATATTTGAGATTAAATGATAAAATATTTGCTTTGCCAAGCCAAATATGGATTAAAGACATAGGACTTCCTAGCCTTCAATTCTTTTCATTCAATGGTTTGCTTATTAAAAGACAGCAAAGACCACCTTCATGTAACACTTCACTTTCAATATCTCCTTCAGCTCCAAATAGCTTCTCTCTACTGATAGTCCCTTAAAACTGAATCTGTACAGCCATGAACAGTCAGAAAACCACCTGGAAAATTCAAGTAAACAAAACACCCCATGCATGGTGACCCTACAGTGGAGTAAGTGTGAGATGGGAAAAATAAAACTATTGTTCCACTTTTCTCTCATGAAGTCAAGAGAAGTCATTTTGTGGCTATTGATAGTAAGATAATTACATTATTGTCTTACACAGTTTTACTCTGAGGCTACTGTAATAATTACATTATTGTCAATATCTTCCACTGCTCATTGACTCAAAGTCATACTGTGGACATCAATGTCCAAAGTTAGTAAGGATCTATACAAATTACCCATGATTTCACTGAAGTACTTCAAAAATAATCCATACTTGTAAAACAATTGCTAGAAGAAGACCTGTTAGATATTCAATATGTAGCCATACATGGAGCAACCATCATTAGTAGACAGTAGCCTCAGAGTAAAACTGTTATTATTTTATGAATAAATTATTTACTGCATTCAGAAGGCAAAAGTCCCAGGATTGTCTTTACTCCAAAAGCACAGAGCAAGATTATTTTCTCTCTGAGGCATCACTACCCAGCTCCTCTTTTAAACACTGAACATTTCGTATTTTCATATTGAATTAAAATCGTAGTGAAGATATTGATTACTAGACCTCTTCTTGAGTTTTCAGAAGTAACAGGGAAAAAAAAGAAAAGCAACAGTCAAACAAAATTCAATAACAGCTTAGGTAACCTAAACAGAATTGTGATTTTTGAGGCATTCATATCCTTATAACAGGAACTCTACCCCTGTTGAGTATGCTACCGAAAAAGTAAGTAAATAAAAAGGAAAAAGGAAACAAAAGAAATATACCATGGTAGGAAGAACCCATTAAAATAAGAAAAGAAGATAGTTGTATAGGGTGGGGGGACAATAGTGGTAGGGCCACACCTAAGGTGCATTTTAGAAGGGTACAGGTGAAACTTAGTAAATGCAAAAATAATAATGTCTTAACACAATAACTAAGAAAATGCCATGAAGGCTGTGTTAAACAGTTTGATGAAAATATTTCAGATTGTATATGAAACCAGCATAGTGTACCCCATGATTGCATTAATGTACACAGCTATGATTTAATAAAAAATGAAGTTACACGATTAAAAAAAGATAGCAGTATAAATTATCATCTGATAAATTAAATTATTTTTTAAAAGTTATGCTTTTTAAAAGATTTTATTCCCAATAAAAACAGTCTTGTCAAATGATCTATTTTCTCAGCAACATAATTATGTAGGAAAAATACACCTTTGTAGCAGTACAAAACTATTTTTAACTAGCCAATTTTCAAAATTAGATGTTTAATTATGAATTCTACTTCTTCTGGTATCTTTACAATAGAACATGAATTAGAAACTACTTGTTTTCTCTTTACATGAAAATGGAGTGAATTTTAGTGCGAATGTATTTGATATCAAAACTATATTTCTATCAATAAGCTAGAAACAATAGGGGATGTCTGTTAGAGAAAGCTCATAGTGTCATCAAAATATAGTAATTTGTATTTTTGTAGCAGTTTATATTTTCCAAAGGTCTTCTCAGTTCTTATTTCATTTACTTCTCACAAAGCAAGTTACAATAAGCGCGTTAGCGTGAGCCGCGCTTTTCTGATGCAGACACTAAAGCATAGTGACACAATCAAATTAGCAAGGTCAAGTTTGAACTAAAGTCGCTCCTCTACGAAGATTTTTATCTGTGTAAACTAATTTAACACTCTATCCCTCATATCTTTGAGCCAATTAAAACTAGACAAGTGGCCAACTGACTGTTTTATGTGTTAGTACCAGATGTCAAAATTTATGCTCAAACTTATTCTCCATTGCCTCTTCTGATGCTCAACCAGAGCATCAACTGGGTCCATGTCCAGATGTAGTTGGGACTGGAAGACCCTCCAATAAAGAACAGAAACCACTGTGCTCTTTATTTATGTTACCATCAAAACCCAGACATAAATGTATACATGGCAAAAACTTTTATTACTCACCAAATACCTGTGGGCTCCTCCACCTTTTGCAATTGGCTTTGAAGTAAGATTATGGCCATGTGATTACTGATAGACAGAGAAATCTGAGCAGAATTGGCACATGTGACTCTAGATCAAAGCAGTCAAGGGAGTGGTGACTGCGTCTCCTTCATTACCTTGGTGCACACTCCCAATCCGGCAGTTTCAAGATGGAGATGGATGGCTTGACCTGCATCAGACATGAGCAAGAATAAACCAATTTGGTATTAAGGCACTAAATGTTCAGGGGGGGTTTACTGAAATAGCTGTGTTTAAATATTCAAACTTATGTAACACAGTACTTTAAAGAAACAGAAGGTGTTCCCTGGATCTGGAGCAGTCTTCATGATGATGGCCATGACTCGATTCAACGACGATGCTCCAGCTACAGAGAGAAAGTTTCAGGGGCCAAAAGCTTTTGTACAGAAGGGGCAATTCTCAAAACAGACTTAACCTGGAAAACGCCTCTTCCCACCAGCATCCTCTATGTCTTAGACGAAAACCTCTGCTGTGCAATGAGACATGTCATAAAATGTTTAGGTCAGAGAAGAACTGAGCACCAAGACAGAATATGGCAAAGTCAAGCAAGACTAAGATAAAAAAAAAAAATTTGGTTTAGAGTCAGTCACTAAAAGCAATTATTTTAAAGATGCTGGGTAGAGGAGTGAAGGCTTTAAATATGTGTGATCAACAAGACAAACACTTAGAGGATTAAAGGTAATTGCAATGAAGTCTTTAAAGTGGTATTTTTCATCTGAATCTGTTGAAGATTGAGAGATGAAGACATCTTCATTCTTATGAATGTTAAATACACAAGAAAAGCTGTTAGCCTTCCCATTGCACATAGGATATGTTAAAAATACATAAAGAAAAAGAAAGTTAAAAGAGACATTTTCTTTTTTAAAGGATACCTGGCTAATAATTTGTCAGATCCTAGAAAGAAAAAAAAGTTCGCACCCAAACACACTTCTAGCAGCTGAGTTCTACTTTGGTATTTGTGTGGTTACCTGTGTCACACACACTCCACACATATGGGTATGTATGTTTAAATTATTCTTTCAGTAATATATTGATTAGCCCCTATCCACTTGAGTTTTAATGATCAATGCAAACTTTTCCTAAAAACTCAAATTTAGAATTCTTCTATTTCATACTAAATAAAAACTAATTAAATGGGTCTCAATTAATAGTTTTAGACAATAGTGTTATGAGCACAATGAACATTCCAGGTAACATGGCAAGCTTCTTGAAAACCACTCTTTCTACCAAGCTCATTCCTATCTATATAGGGGGTCCCACTAAATGGAGAGCTAGTAGCTTCAATCAAGTTCTTTTTTTTTTTTTTTGCAGTATTTGGCCGGGGCTGGGTTTGAACCCGCCACCTCCGGCATATGGGGCCGGCGCCTTACTCCTTTGAGCTCCAGGTGCCGTCCACTATCAAGTTCTCATTAGAAAGGGCTTGCATTAAACTGATGCTTTTGATCTACATAAGGTAAAATGAAGAAATTGGGAAGCTTTGTTCCTAATGTGTTTTAAATAAATTAGAATTCTGGGTGGTTTACATCATCAGTATCCATTCAAATGTCCATAAAAGTGTTTCTGGACTTTTTGTGGACTGGACCAACAGCAACACCTGAGCCTGTTTGTAGGTTAAAAGTCATCTCCTGTCAGAAATCGAAGAAAGTAATTTTCTTAATAGCTGGTTCAGCTAAGCAGCAGAAGCTCAGCAGAGCTAAACTTCAGTGTTTATACCTTGTAGCTCTGGGACAACTAGGATAGAAACACTGATACTCTCACTCCCATTCTCAAATTCCCCAGAGTAAAGGATGTTGGGTACCATCATTGGGGAAAAAACAGTCCATAAAGTTAGTTCTCCCATCACATATTGGTGATGAAGCTTACCTTTGTTTAATGATGTACAGAATCCCAGTTGAAAATCAGCATAAAATATACCCGTTTCGATAACTTTTCCTATTTGTTAATCCTCAAAATGTCAACAAATCAAAGGAAACAAAGATGGACGATATAAATGAATTTTATCTTATTTTAAGTATCATCTGACATGACCATAAATATCTTTGTTCTTCTTCAAGACATTTCTAAACAGACACGCAGATGCATGTATAATCCTGCATATGTCTCCCTCTCCCCCCCCCCCCGACCCCACACCCAGGACTGAGGAACGTATAAAAGCTTAGGAGAGAACGCATGAGCTCAGAAAAAAATTGATTTAATTAATCACTGGATTAGCTTAAGGACTTTGGATTCTCTTTCTGTCTCTTCAAAATAATACCTAACCAACTTGCCAATAAATTTGTTTCATTACAGGTATTTAAAGCTCCATTGAATTTTTGTATACCAAAGAGAGAGTTTGAAACCATGACATAAGAATAAGCTAAGTAGCAATGATCAATCTTACTTGTCTAATGTTATAACTGGATTTATAGGAAAATGAGTCATTGGTGATATTTAGCTCAACGTGGGAAGCTTTCTTAGCATTGAAATGTATTTGAAGAATTTTTCTTTTATCTTCTCTTTCCTGTTTCTATTTTGAGTTCTTGTATTGTGTATTTATTCCAGTCCAGACATTATCTTGGTTTTTAACCTTGTGCATTTTTTGTCCTTGATAAATGAGCGTCCCTTGATTTATTTTCAAAATGGCATTTCCAGTTGAATGAATGAGACATTTACTGTGTGTCCTTAGGAAGAACACTTAACCTCTCTGACCATTATCTCTTCCTCTGTAAAATGAGACTGCAAGAATCACTCAGTGACTTCTTTAAGTTCTATTATTGGCTGATATTTTAATACTGGTTCTAAGGCATATTTTTTTTCCAACATTATTACTGCACACTGATCTTACTGAATAAAAGTACAATAAAATGAATACATTTTTAACAGCCACCCAATAATCCCAGATTTTTAAGAAAAGGTCTTTGGTTAGTTCTAATTCCAGACATGCATGTCATATTTTCTTTTGATGCTTCTTTTCCTTTGGGGAAAGGAACCAATGTTTAAAAAAAGCATTTGCATCACAGAAATATGGTCCCTACTAATGCCTGTCCAAGGACAAGAATATATCAAAAAGGAAGGAGTCTTTGTCCTATGTTGAGGTTAAATACTTACCACTTCTAGGGAAAGCTTACATTTCTTTGTGCTATATGGCTATGAAAGTTTTATGAATCCAATTGAGCTTAAGAATCAAGTTTCTCCGACAGACACAGTTTATTCAGGGGAATAAAGATACAGCAGAAAGTTATTGATTTCTGAGGGATCTACGCCTTGTGAAAAATTAACCAGACATTCCTTCTAAATCAATACGATTACCTTTGCTGCTTCAGAACTATTACACGAGTCTGACTAAAGAATGTCTCCATCGCAGAGAGCTGTGGCTGGTCTTGCGGGTCTTTTGAAATCCAAGGGCGCGGGTGACTTTCTTCTATTTCTATTCTCTTTTTCTATCATGATTTTTAGCTTCCTAGTCTTTTTTTAAAAAAATGTATGCATGTAAGGGCTTTCGATGTTCTCAGGATCCGTCTGAAGCTCTGCTGCCTTTCCATATCAGTGCCACGGAGACCCCAAAATTCCCGTTGAACCCTCTTCCAGCTGATGTAGTTACTAAAACATTAAAATTAAAAACCTATATCCATATCAGGCTTTATTGTTTCTTTCTGATAGTCATTACCACTCTGATTTCCATAACTTAATCATTTCTGATTCTTTTTTCTTTTTAACTAATGAGAATGGACTATCCTTTTCCATCTCTGTTCAGACACAAGAGTTCCTACTGCCTTTATCACTGAATCAATATAATTCCATACATTTATGCTTTTCTGTGCTTACATTTAGTTCAGTGGTAAGTAGCTGCAATGTGCCTTCACTTGCTGCTAGAATGCACATAGGAGCAAGCTATAAACCCTGTCCTCAAGGAGCCTGTTGGCCCCCAGTATTTCTCTGAGGGGACGCTCTTGGCATCTAGGGCAAGGAGCCCTCTTATCATGCCAGACTGCTCTGTGCTTTTTCAGGGTAAATGGCACATAATCCCAATCCATTCAATGTCAGTAGCCTCTCTCTGTTGTTTTGGTGACCAAAAATCCCTTTTCATATTTATAAGAAAACTTAGAAAAGTAGTACTGACCCCATCCGAGCCTCTGGCAAACTGCTTAATGCCTTTTTGATGTCTGAATACTACGTATATGTCTTGCTCCTGTAAACAGACTCATCGGCAAAGCTGTTTACTTTGCTCTTTGGTTCTCAAACTTTTTACTCACTTAAGTCTTCTCGGAAACACTTGCCCTTAGCATGTCAAGAATGCCTCTCGGTCTGTTTTCTACCCTTTCCTAAGGAAACTGTTTGGATATGGGCATACACATTTCCAGGGTTTTCTTGAATCGTTAACAATGTAATATAAGCATCAGGGTAATTTTACGAGGAAAAAAATACATCCTTTGCTCTTTCATCAAGTCATTCAGTTAGCTATTTATTTTTAAGTGACCAACCACTAAGTGCCATGTGTTTGATTGGTCTTGGTAACACAGAGGTAAGTTTCAAGAAAGGTGGTCTCTTCTTTCAAAGCTTCTATGTTCTATTGACAAAAGACATTGATCAAATAATCAAAGTTAGAAATGAAATTTCAATGACATTGAGGGAGAGAGAGAGAATTCTTAAAAGATACAATGGGAGGGTCTTTCTTGTCAGAAAGATCTGTGACAAATATACAGGGAAAGTGTGACTTAGACTTTCACCAAAGAATGAAAAGGGCTTAACTAGGGAATGAAGAGGGGAATTATCCAGGGAAAGAAGAAAGTCCCAATCAGAGGGACTAGCAGGTGACAAAGACCTTCTCCAGGTGGGAGCAGAATGACTGCAAGAGGCTGAAGAGGGAAACCTGTGTGGCTAAGAGCCAAGAGAGCTGTGGGCTGTAGGAGCTGGCCAACAAGATGGTGAGACTCTACCATGGACCGTCACTGCAGAGAGCTTCACGAACTCCAAAAGAGCAGCAAGAAGCTGCTGGAATGTTTTAAGCAAGGAGTAGGAGTGTTATTTTTACATGTTCCTATTTATATTTGAAAAATATCACCCAGCAGATGGTGGGTGAACCATAGTACATATGGGCATACAAGCAAGAATGGTTTCCTATTAATCCAACTGACAAATAGTAGTAGTAGTTTGGTCCTAGTTGCTGGAGATGATGAGAAGAAGGTGCATGGGCAATATAATCAGTGTTGGCTGTGGGATGATGCAGGGTGCATTACCTGGCAATGATAATTGGGAAAAGAAACCTTAAATGAAAAAAATTAAAGTGGGTTAGAAAGTAAAGTGATAAAGTGTCTTTAAGACATTAAGTGGGGTGTGTAAAGTAGTTGTTAAATATATGGTGTGGAATTCAAAGGAGTCACCTCACTCTTCTTTAAATCTAGAAGCCATCTGCACATAGGTCGTATTACGATGGATAGCTGTGAGTAAGATCGCCTAGGGAGGGTGCAGACAGAAAACACTCCACAGACTGAGAACAAGCTGGGGTAATGAAGTGTCTCAGCTTGAAAGGTGAGCTAGCACAGAATGCAGAGAATGCCTTAGAAAAAAATCAGGGCAGTGGCATGTCCTGGAAGCTAAGTAATGGTAATATTTCAGAAGAGGAAAAGGTTCCAAAGTTGAATGTGCTGCTGTGAAATAAGGTAGAGAAGACAAGAATGTTAGGTATATAGAGATCAGGATGGGCCTTGTCAAAAACCATTCCGATGCACAGGAGAAGTTGGGATAAAAAGGGGAATGGATTGGAAAGTAAGAAGGAAGTGAGGAAATGGGAGAAAACAGGTAGAAATATTTAGAGAAATGTACTCCTGCATAAGTAAAAAATTAAAGTGATAATTGAATGAGAGTTAAAGAGTTAACGCAAACATTTTTGTCTGCAGGTTTTAACAGAACACACATGCGGGCGTGTGTGTGTGTGTGCGCGCGCGCGCGGGTGGGTGGGTCGGTGTGGGTGTGGGTACATGTGTGTGAACAACCTTGAGACCCAATAAGAAAAGAGAAGTTGAATATGAAAAAATAGGTTTACTGTAAAGAAAGGACAGAGGAAGAGGGAAAGTCCACAGGATCAAAGGACAATTAGAGGCATTTGTCTGAAACAGGAGTTACGGTCACCCTCTTATAATAGCATTGGAGGAAGATAGGCTGTGTGTCAAAGTAGTTGGTTTAAGAATGAGAAAGAATATTTTGAATTTTGACTATGGGAGATACATTGTTGATCTTGAGAAGAGTGGAAGAGAGAGATAAGGACAGACTGAAAAATGTTCAAGTGGGAATTACCTATTGATGGTTAAATTCATGGTACCTAGGCAGGCAGAGGTGATCAGACTATGTTATAATTCACATAAGATAGGTGCCCATAACCAGTGGTCATGAGGAGAAGCTGACTAGCAGTTCATACCTGTGTACGTCAGCCAGCCAGCCAGCAGCTCTGGGCATCCTCAACAATTCTGTAGCTCAGGCACAAAGGGCAGGAAAGATTTCTGAATTTGCTTTTATGCAAAATTCTGAATTTGGTGCATTTGCCTGCAACTGGAAACACACAAATGAAGAGCAAACATGTCAAGATTAATACATATTTAAATACACACATGTAACTGTTATGGAAATAGAAAAAGAAGTTTCCATATTTGAAGGAAATGTTGGTGTGGAAGTGGAGAAAAGGGAACACTCCTGACCTTATTCTTAAGCATCATAACCCACACCACCAGATAAGGAGCAAGGTGGAGTGAGGACCAGAGACATTTGTTGTATCTATTTCTGAGTCATTAAAAAATATT
>CAUYON010045969.1:0-80253 GCA_963573935.1 Arctocebus calabarensis
TGGGGGGGGAGGGCATGCAAAAACTAACACTGAAATTTTGAAACAGCAGCAGAATGAGTGAATTTTATTTTTTGTTCATTGTTGGTGGTTTAAAAAAGTTCCCCCCATGTAATAATTGTGAACACCTTGCTTTGTGGTCACTGTAACATTTGGGGGGTGGGACAGGGAGGAAAAGTAACAATAGTCCACATGTCCCTGGCATCTTGTTCAGAGCAGTGTGCAGAATGTTATGCTCTTTTGTAAGAAACGTTTTATGATTTTTAAAATAAATTTAGTGAACCTAAAAAAAAAAAAAAAAAAGAAAAGAGATGTGAATTAATAAAACATTCCCTAAAATTAAAGCTGGTGATTTTTTCACAGTGATTGTTTTAGAGGCAGTATTAGAAATAGATGATATGATTTGCCTTATTTGTGATATTATAAGTACTATAGTCAAACAACTTTAGCAGTCATCAGAAGAGTCGACCTTACTCCTTATACACTATTATAATTTACTTTCTTTATAACTAGGGTGACTATTACTAGTGGGCCTGGAACTTCCTGGCTTTTATTTTTATTTTTTTGGAAACAGAATCTCACTCTGTTGCTCCAGGCTAGAGTACCATGGCATCAACCTAGCTCACAGTAGAGTCAAACTCCTGGGCTCAAATGATCATTCTGCTTCAGCCTCCAGAGTATCTGGGACTACAGATGTGTGCCGCCATGCCCACTAAATTTTTCTATTTTTTATAGAGACAAGGTCTGCCCTTACTTGAGCTAATTTTGAACTCCTGATCCACCTGCCTTCGTCTCCCAGAGTGTTAGGATTACAGGTGGGAGACTTTTCTAGTTTTAACACCAAAAGTTTCCTTCAGTTCCAGGCAAATGGGGATGGTTAATCATCTTATATATAACCCAAGGGAAAAAGAAGTCAATAACTCTTGAAAACTATTGAGAATATTTTCCAAGATCTCCTTTTTGAAAAGGATAGAATGACATACGAGATTTGGAGGTGTGGGGGGGTGTGGAGAAGTAGTTGTCGTTTGAATTTAATAGTTATATCCAAATAGGTGACATAATATTTTCTTTTCAAAACTATTCCTGATTTCGAATTGGGGCTTCACTATATTTATCTGTCCCCACAAGTCTCCCTCCCACCCCCTCCTACCCTCATTATTTTGATGATCTCATTTTCTCATGCGATAATAGCCCTAGGACATATACGGAACAAAGCCACCGAGATGGGCAGATTCCTGAACCGCTTTGTTCTTAGAATGAGAAAACCAACATTTTAGTCTTTAATTCTCTGCATGACCGCACCTCATTGAACCTGAGGACCCCCCCCACACACACACACCCTAGAGAGATCTCAGTTTGACAACAAACTGGCCAAGTCACCTTTTGCTGGTAAATTCCGACTCCTCAAATTAAGGCCCTTGAAGCTGGATCTGCGTTCCAGCTGCGGGCTCTGCTGGGCAGCGCGTCCTTGTAGGCCTTCCATTCAGGTAGGCCGCTCCGGCAGCGGCTTTGGCCTGTTCTTCCCAGCTTTGAAACAGCCACTAGGGGCAAAAGGTGACGGGGTCACTACTACTCCACTTGCTCCTGTTGTTCTTTCTTTTAAATTCTGTGAAATAGACTTGAAGTGTGAACTTTGGAACCACGTTCTGGCCGACACAGGCAGCTGCCGCCTGTTCAAAGAGATGGTCTGGGCGGAAACACCAGACTCCTGAATTCTGTCACAAGCTCTCATCAATCTGGCGACCAGGTGGCTAAGGCCGATGTTAATGCAGGGACTGGCAAGTATGTTCCTTTGCCCAGAGGCTGCAGGAGGTTGGCAGTTGGAACCACTGAAGTCTGAATTTCTCACATCCAGGCATAAATTGGGAAGTCAGAAATTTCTCCTTGCCTTCCACTCCAAATGTTGACACTGGGATGGATTGTAGAAATTTGCTGGCCAGAGTCACAGAAATTACCTGTAAGGCCGTGAGTACCCTACTGCTGTGTCACTAATGATCTCTCTCATAGTGAAGACTAGGACACTGTCATAATTATAAGTAAGGACAGGGCAGCCCCGCTGCCGAAGCTCGATCCCTGCCTCCCCTTACTAGCTGTTGACCTTAGACGAGGTACTTGATCTCCCTTTGTGCCTCAGTTTTTCCATCCTTAAAATAGGAATTACAATAGTACATCCCTCAGAGGGTTATTCTGAAGGCTAAATGAATCAATATCCATAAAGCAGTTAGAACAGTGCCTGACACAAAATAAGAGCTATATATTTCTTAGCTAACATTAGCACCATTAGTCACAGACCTAGAAGACCATCAGGTAACCCAATATTGACCTCATTTCTTGGGCTAACATCCTTGTAGTCCATTATTTTTATTTATTTACCTATATATATTTTTGAGACAGAGTCTCATTTTGTCACCCTTGGTAGAGTGCTGTGACTACATAGCTCACAGCAACCTCAAACTCCTGGGTTCAAGCAATTCTCTTGCCTCAGCCTCCCACGTAGCTGGGACTACAGGTGCCCACCACAATGCCCAGCTTTTTTTTGGTTGTTGTCATTGTTGCTTAGCAGGCCCCAGCTGGGTTTGAAGCCACAAGCCTCGGTGCGTGTGGCCAGCGCCCTAACCATTGAGCTATAGTCGCCAATCCCTTAAGGTCCATTATTGATCATCATTGCTCAGGCTGAGCGCTATGGGGGCAACCAGGGAGGTGGTTGGAAATTCACACCCAGCGTAACAAGGAGAGGTCCATGCACAAATCAAGATAGTTCTCTCTTTTTGCCAGTCAGTGGTTCCCACACGTTTGCTCTTTAGGAATATCTGGGAGCTTTAAAAGGCACAGATTCATGGGTCTCACCTCCAGAATTCTGATGTAATTAGTCTGGGTTGTGGTTGGACATTGGGACTTTTAATCACTCAGGGCTCAGCCAAATTTGGGAACCACTGATTTAGTGTAGAAGGCTGAGTAAATCATAAAGAGGTATATTTGGTTCATCGTTCTGCAGGCTGTATAAGAAAACATGGCACCAGGATCTGTTTCTGGTGCGGGCTTCAGGGAGCTTCCAATCTAGAGAGAAATGAAAGGGGATCCGGCGTGTCACACAGCAAAAGAAGGAGCAAGAGAGAGGAAGAGGAGGAGTCAGGCTCTTTTTAACAATCAGATCTGGTTCCTACAGGAGGAGCACTCACTCATTACTGTAATGACGGCACCAAGCCCTTTGGGATGAATCTGCTCCCATGACCCAAACCTCTCCCCTCAGGTGCCACCTCCAACAATGGGGATCAAGTTTCAACATGAGGCGTGGAGGGGACAAACATCCAAACTATCAGAATAATTTATAACAATATAAATTAGTATTCTGTCAGTGAAATATTATTCTGTCTGTGTCTATGTCAAGTCCTGGCTGTTAGCACAAACACCATTCATTCATGCAGCAAACATCTGAGTGTCACTGTACACAAGTTGTGCACGCTGACACCTCCAGCTTCTCTGTCACCTTATATCTGTGACCCCTCATTCTCTCTCGCCCCCTCTTTCCCTACCCCAGAAATAGCCACATCCTCCATCTATTCTGCTTCACCAAGGGGCCTTCAAAAGCTTTGGGGAGGCTTCAGAGGGTGGGGTGGAGGGGAATGATGGGCTCAAAATAGAGCTTCCTCTGTCTTCACACAGAACTGCGGATGTTTTTTAAAAAATCTAATTTATATGTTAACAGGTTAAGAAAGATTTTATTTGAAAAATAGAGGAAAAAATGCAAGCAGTCTAGCTGCACTACGCACCCTGTATTTATGCACCCCCAGTCTCCTAGGGGCTGGAGCTTAGGAGCTGTTGGGGAAAGCTTCTTCCTGGCCTACCATGTCTGCCCAAAATGGCAGTGAGGAAGCTGTAGGCAGAGCTGTAGGAAGTCCAAAGAGGTAGGCGGGCCATATTCCAGAGCTAAGAAGTCACTCCTCATCACGAAAATAAGAGGTATTTATTCCTTCCTTTTCACATCTGAGTACATAAAGATTCTGATTCTGAGGAGTTAAGACAGTTGTCCAAAAGCACAGGGCTTTGAGATTTGTTTCTGGATCTGCTCATTCTGAAGCCCTTAACGTCCTGGTTTTGTCTTTGTATTTTCATGCTTTTTGGCATTTCTGCAACTTTGGTATGTGTAAGAATCCCCTGGAATGTTTGTGAAAGATGTCCATTCTTAGGTCTAGCTTCTGGGAGTTGAGATGTACTTTTTGGTAACAGGTGTCCCTGGTGATTCTTCTGCCAGCAAGACATAGACTACACTCGAGACAACCTGGTCTGGATTTTACGTGAGATTCGTATGTGAGGAAGATGCTCTTGGTCCCAAGAATTTGTTGAAACCATTGGAGACACTGAGGAGCTGACCCCTGTGCCAACCCCTGGTTTCCAGAGAGAGACTTTGGGGCTAACGCTAATTGCAGAGTTGGGGGAGTGGACTTCTGTAGGCATCCCAGCAAGACACTGTTAGGACAAGTGACCTTCCCATGGAGAACACCTGCTTCCCCCTCCACCCTTCCAAAATTCCACAGATCTCAATTTCTGTAGAGAGTAGGCAAAATGGTTTCAACATGGTTAAGAAGACCCACTTTTAGGGTCAGCTGTTTGCAACCACAACGGCCAAATGCTGCAGTGGCTATCAGCTTTGTCCCCTGGCAGCCTGTCTGAAAGAGATCATTAAAAACTCACTTATCTGTTGATCTGCCTCTCAGCTGCAGGACTCCTGCTACTGGGCTTCTGATGGCAGCTTTGAAGCCCAGTGCAAGTGTGAATTTATTGTTTTGTAAAGACCAGATTCCTGAACAGGTCATAAATTACCTTGTTAGACAAAGGCTTCTGGGGAAATGTAATGTGTTGAAATCCTTCAGCGGGTGATTATCCTAACACATTGCTGGCAGAGCAAATAACTGGCACATAGACACCAAAATCCAACAGCTGCCAAAATCCAGAGCCGTGCAAGCTAGGCCAGGCTTTGAAATCCTAGTTAAACCTTCTCCCTGGGTGAGAAAGGAAGGGGAAAAAAGGGAAAAAGAAAACAGCAATAAAAAGAAAATTTGCTTTCCATTCTTTATCTTATTTAGGAAAAGTCTTTAAAACCTAATTGCCATTAAATGAATTTTGGTGGCATAATTCTGCCTGGTTGTAAGAAGATTCCTTTTAACTAGAAATTCATCATCCTTACTGTGCTCACAGCTTTCCTACCTGTATACATGACCTTCCCAGAGCTACAATTGGCACAATTAGTTCTTTTGACACTAATCACTGATTGGTCATTAGCTGATGATGGAGCCACTGTTCTTCTCTGCAGACCTGGTGTGATATATCAGCCTTTTTAAAAAACTCGCCATCTTCCTTTCTGTTCTATAACAAGTTTCTGCTGTCTACAGATAAATGAAGGGACCTGAATAGAATAAAAATGTAAACTTTTTTACCAAAAAAAGAGAGTAAAATTGGGTCAAAAGCTGAACTGTAATCTTTCTTTTAGAGAAATGCTTAAAATGTGACTAGAAAAGTAAAATATGCTCATTGTAGAGAATTTTGAAAACATAAAAAAATGCAAAAAAGGAAAGTACAAACTACCCCAGCTTCCATTACCCAGAAAGATCTATTATTTAGGGCTGGGTTGGGGGGCTCACATCTGTAGTCCTAGCCCTCTGGGAGCCCAAAGTGGGTGGATCACCTGAGCTCAGTAGTTCAACACCAGCCTGAGCAAGAGCAAGACCCTGTCTCTAAAAATAGCTGGGTGTTGTGATGGGCATCTGTAGTACCAGCTACTTGGGAGGCTGTGGCAAGATTGCTTGAGCCCAAGAGTTTGAGGTCACCGTGAGGTGTGATGTCACAGCACTCTACCGAGGGTGGCAAAATGAAATTCTGTCTCAAAAAAAAGGGAGTGGGAGCTATTATTTAAATTTTGGTTAAAAAAGAAATGGCTTATAGTACATTTGCTTTGTAGCATGCTTTTCCAGGAAGCTAATCATCACAGGCATTTTTTCATGTCTTTAAAAATTCATCTGTATCATATTTTCTAATGGTTGCAAGGTCGAAATAGTCCTAAGTTTGCTGGTTAGAAGGCAGTGCTAGTAGTTCTCCAGCACTTGCTTGGTTAAAGATTAGGGTGGAAGATAATTATCTCCCTTTCTGTGGGTCAAGGACATCATTAATTCATTTAACAAATAGTAGGCGCTCAATAAGGTGCTCACTTACTGAGCACCCGCCATGTGTCAGACCCTGTTCTTGGTGCTGGGGATGCAGCCCAAAGGAGACAGACACAAATCCCTGTCCTCCCAGAGCTTCATGAGAGTGTAAGAGAGTATCCTTTTGTAAACTGGTGAGTTACCTTTTGAAATTGAGCATATTAATTGTATTCAAAATCCCATCAAATGAAGGCCACCAATGTCATACAGTAAGCCTCGGGAATTAATGTGAGTTACTGTAAAATACTGGGTCTTGTTTTTTTCTTTTTCATATTCCATCTAGCATAGGACCTGTATACAGTAAGTGCTCAGTAAACCTTGATTGAATAAATAAATAAATACATTTTAAAGAGCTTGATTGAATGAATTATTGGTGAGTAAGTGTGTCAAACATATCTGACATTTGTTTGTGCATCCAAAGTTAGAACTTCTTTCTGGAATTCAGAATGGGATACAAAACCTAAACACCATGGTAGCTCTTCTCTCCTCAGACCATCGTCCACAAAGGAAAGGTTGAATTAAATCAAACGGCATTGTCAGTAGTTCTGACCACCTGAGTTTTCTCCTCATAAGCAGAGAGTGCTATGCTCAAGTTCAAGAGACAGTCAGTCATGACACTGCAATATGCCTTCTGGAAAGAAAGGCTAATGAATGAAATGGCTAATCCATTTCAGTAGCAAAAGGAGCAATTCTTTGAAGAGAATTGTGGGGAATACGTTAAAGTTCATGCTATCCCAGAGAAAGACAGAAGCTTGATATATGTGATATTCAGAGGTTCAGACACAGGATTAGATAAAGTTTGGGGGGATTTCTTACCTGTTGATTTGTATCTGCTTCCTCCATTTTGACAGATAATTAGCAGGTCATACAGAATAGCTGGAAGGCCTGAAATATTACAACCTGAGGTTGGATGGTAGACCCATCTATGTTAAGGGTCATTCTGGAGCTGAATTGCTAGATCTCTGACACTTGCAAAATATGATCATAGAAAACGCTGAAATTGCTTTAAGGCAGGCCCTAATAAATACATGTGCGTTATAGGAACTGAGGTGGTAGATCTGCTTGCTTTTTATTATTATTATTATTATTATTGCTAAGAACTAAGAACATTCTGAGAGGAGAATGAGATGAGAGGGGAAGTTTGCTGAATAAGAGACAGTAGAATAAAATACATAAATGTCATTAAAAGACATGTTGATAAAACGGAGCTGGTTTCTGTAGCTGAGGGGGGTTGGGCATTTAGAAGGGACACAGAAGAGCTGGCTAGTGGCTAAGGGTCAAGTTTTCCCTCATGGAGGAGGGAGACCCCATGATGGTTCATTTCAGGTTAGTTCTATGTTGGATTATTCCTTGACATTTGTGCAATGCTGGGCAGCAATAGTCAACTTATATGGAGAAAAGGGGTGGGGGGAGGTATAGCTAGTGAGTCACAGAACTGGAACACGGGCTCCAAATCCCTTACTCTACCTAACAGTTAGAAGGAGAGAACCTGGGCTTTGCTGCCTAATAGTGCTCTAACTTGGGCAACTTACATCTCAGTTAGACAGAAAAACTTCACAGATCATGATTAGGAAAGATTTACTTTTCTTTTTTTCTTTTTGAGACAAGAGTCTCACTTTGTCACCCTCAGTAGAGAGGTGGCATCACAGCTCACAGCAACCTCAAACACCTGGGCTCAAGTGATTCTCTTGCCTCAGCCTCCTAAGTAGCTGGGACTACAGAAGCCCACTACAACTCCTGGCTATTTTTAGAGATGGGGTCTTGCTCTTGCTCAGGGCTGGTCTCGAACCTGTGAGCTCAGGCAATCCACCCGCCTCAGCCTCCCAGAGTGCTAGGATTACAGGTGTGAGCCACCATGCCTGGCAAATTTTTTCTTTGTGTTGTGTGTGTGTGTGTTTTTTAAATTTCAGGTTGATATGAGGTTAAACAGGTTACAATGTCTGCATTTGGCAGATAAAGTCCCTGTGGTTGTGTCACGCACCCAGGAGGGGTGCCACATACCACTTACATTGAGCCCATTCGGAGGGAGCAACCGATCCCACTCCCTCCTCCCGTGTCACCTCTCATGGTCCTCCCCCCAACTTGAATTGAATTAAGTTTTCCTCTTGAATAGGCATATATTAGGAAAGTAGATTTTCTTCAGAGCAAATGAGTTTTAGAAACTGTTTCTATGTTTAAACTTGTGTCCCTTGCCATTTGGCTGTTTCATAGAACCTCAAATTCACCATATTGAAAACATTCCGCACACACTTCCTAAATCCTTCTGGGACGGTCAGTCCCATCCACTGCCCCGCGAGACTGCAATCTCCAGGAGGGAGGCCATGGCGGCGGCTTCCCTCACCAGACACGCTCACTGCCTGGAAGCACACACAGCACTCGGTGGGCATTCAACACGTGCTTCGTGGATGAAGGATCCCTGTCCTTCCGTCTGCAGTATTTCCCTTTTCTAGGACCTTCCCACACTGAAATACCACGTTGATAGTTTACCTACTGAAATATCTTTCAGGGCTCCTCTCCTCGTACAGACTCTGTCGACCTTTCTGACTTTGTCATCTACTGCTCTCCAGGCCCTGCCCTGGGCCCCAGCTAGATACAGACACTCAGTCTTTCCAAGTAGGCCACACCTTCAGCTTCTGTGCTTCCCTATATAAAGGTGACATAAATTTCCATATGTAAAGGCATTCCCCACTTCCATACCTAGGGCTAAAGAACTTTTGTCTGCAATACAAACCTTATTAAATATTGGTAAACCCCATTTACCACACATTTCCCGGTAACCTTCTCCCCAAACCCCTTTTCTTTTTCTTTCTTTCTTTTTTTTTTTTTGAGACAGAGTGTCACTTTGTCCCCTCAGTAAAGTACCATGGCATCACAGCTCACAGCAACCTCAAACTCTTGGGCTTAAGTGATTGTCTTACTTCAGCCTCCCAAGTAGCTAGGACTACAGGTGCCTGCCACAATACCTGGCTATTTTTGTTGTTGTTGCAGTTGTCATTGTTGTTTAGCAGGCCTGCACTGGGTTCGAACCCACCAGCCTCCGTGTATGTGGCTGGCGCCCTAACCACTGAGCTATGGGCGCTCAGCCCCCCCAACCCCTTTTCTTTCTCCATGCTTTATCACCCTTTGTAATGATAGTATATAAAACCCCAATTCGAAATATTCTTTTGAGTTACTCATCACTGACTTCTCCCGTGTATATTTTCATGGCACACAAAAATAGACTCTGAGTTTCTTCTGTTAATCTGTCTTTTGTGAGTTAAATTCATGGGCTCTACCCACTGAACCTGAAATGATAAAGGAAAGGTTTCCCCCCACCTCTATATTTTTTAGAGAAGGTATCTAATTTTTTAGGTTAGCCCCTGCATTCCCATATGAATATGTGTCCTCTGGGAAACATATTTGTCAAGAGGGAAATATTAATTTTTTGAGTAGATCTCTCAAGATCAATATAAATTAAGTTTTACTGCTAGGGAAAAAGCCCTCTATATAACCTCTGTAGAAAGCTTGTATTCTGCTGCCTTCATTCGTGTCTTATGTAGGGACAGAAACAATTCTGGAACCACATAGACCTCAGCCCTCCCTCAAGCCACCCCCAAAAGGAGTACAGGCAGAGGTGGCTTGGGGCTGGAACTAGTGCAGTTAATAGAGGGCTAACAGGGACTCTCCAGGAAGCTTCTAGAGAGGAGTTGAAGAACATCAGGAGACAGAGTGGATAGACAGGGACAAGGGTGACTGTGACCTCTACTCAAATCTGCCCTGTGAACTGACTTCAGACACAAGCCCAAGTCCATGCACATTTTTCAAGAACTCTGTGGGCTGCAGAATTTCTCTTTCCTATGGCACTGGGACATCTACCTTTCAATTTCTGGTCAGCCCTAACTCCCAGAAGAAAAAAATTAAATAACAATACTTTTCCTCCCCACCCTAAGCTGTTTCCTTCCTTCTTCCCACCTCCCTTCTCCCAATTTACCAAATACATTTGCTGAGCTGTCCGGTGGGCAGAGCTGTGTTCTTTTTTTCTTGCATTGAGGTTGTCCCTGAATGTGCATTTGTACCCGTCGTCATGTCAGTACTGTGAGAACGTCCCGTAACTGCTGTCTCCTTCTAGTAACCTGTAGGAAATCGAGTCTGAAACCCGAGGCCCCCAAAGAGGCTGGGTTATTAATGGATATAGTTAGTAGCTAAATTCTTGGGCAATGGAAACTCGCCCATCACTCCAGAGACTCCATTTTGCTCAGGTTCTGAGTGACTTGGTCCGGTCCGTATGTCCTTACCCTTGAAAGTTAATTTTGAAGCCTCCAGTTTCTCGGTGTGGTTCATCACCCCCCCTGTGACGGGCCCTTCATCTCTCTCGTTCTCCCTCGGGCCACTGGATGTCAGTGAGAAAAGTCTAATGAGCCTCGTCTTTGGACGCTGGGGTCCCTGCGGGCATTGGGCAGGTAAAGAGCGCAGCGGCCGCATCGCCGCTTAGTCAATATTTCCTTTTGAAGGTGTGGGAGCCCGGGATCGCCGGCCTGCCTCTGCTTGACAAATGATGAAGATAATGAAAGTGCAGAGCGCAGGAGCCCAGGCAGTCCGGACACGTCTCTCCTCACCACCTGTTTGGGGGGCTCACGTTGATCCCGCTCCTTTGAAGCACGGGTAGGCTGTGTGAACCGGGCCTGGGCCTCCAAACACCCAAATCCTGGAGCAAAGCAAGGCTGGGAGACGGACGAAGGGAATGCTTTGAAACAATATTGCTTTCTCTAATTAGCGCAGACAGAGAGCCCCCCGAGGAGCTTCAGGTGACCTCAGCCTTGCAAGACTCAGGTATTCCTTAGAAGTGGCGGGGGCTGGAAACCTACTCACTTTGCACAGGCGGGTCCCGGAATCTTGAAAGAACCCGTTTTCTTTCAATCGTCATGCTTCTGGGTATGCATGTCATGGGTTGGGGACGGGGTGGAAGATTCTCAGAGACGATCATTCTTACTCGTTTGGTTCTCAGATCTGATATGCACAGAAAATACAGTGGCTCTTTTCAACCACAGGACTGACATCTTGGCTCGACAGTACTAGATTAGGAGTCAGAGGTATGAAATTCTCACTGGACTCCACCGCTCTACTGACCACCAAAGAATCCCCCGAACATTCTGTGCCAATTTCCTCATCTAGACAATGGGGCAAATCATACCTGCCCTTTCCCTTTTACAAGAGGGTTTTAGAGACGTTTTATGGACTAAAAACTACTTTGGGAATGTAAAGACTTCCCACCTGAGACATTTTCAAAAAGAGTTGTGATGACAGGAGTAGTTGAGGCATATTTTATTTCTTCTTGATAGATCTAGCATGTGTTTTTCGATATTTGAAATCGTCACAGATTGTTACCTTTAAACATACAGGAGAGTAAGACTTAGAAGCCTTCCTTATGTCTGAGTTATGAGAAAATAATACCAAACCTCTGTATTTATTAGACCTGAAAGTCTTTTCTTGGTGGGTATTCTTGGCTCAAATGCTTCCCAGTCTGGTTAGATAAAAAATTTAGTATGACCCTCTTTTGTGTTGTTTATTGGCCAATATGTTTCATGCCTCATTTGCCCTCAAATTCACATTTTTATTCAGCAGAGTATTTGCTCTGCTTCTGTGTGTGTGTGTGTGTGTGTGTATGCTCGAGCTGCACAGGCACAGAAAACATGTGCACTTTAAACACTAGCCACGTGATAGGATATTGATTTTTTTATTTTGTCAGGCAACACGATTTCTACGCATTGTTTTAAAACCAAGAGCAAAGGAAAAACAATTAAGAATGTGTCTCCAAGTGAGCAGCTTCGGACATGCGTAAGCTAGTGAGGGTCAGCTTTTACTCCACGCAAAGCTTTAAATGACATGCTGCCTGAGTCAGGGCGACCACCTCTGACCTGAGCCTCGCACAGGGAATCACACACACTGATGGGCGCCATCCAAGTGTGCCCATCCTTCACAGAGTCGGTGATTCTGCCATGCTCTCTCAGCAGGCCAGGGGCTGAAGCCAGGCTGCTTTCCTTGCAATTAATGAACAGAAATAGCACATAATTATAAAATTCCTGAAAAGGAGTCCCATTTTAGCAAATGAATAGTTCATCCTTCCCTCCTGTTGCCAATTCCCCCCACTGAGTCATGACTTGTCAGGTGTGGGGATTTTATCATTTTTATTAGACTTCCGCTTAAACTGTCATAAACTTACTGGAATATTCTTAACTGCAGAGTAGATGGGTAAGTTAATCACACTCCTCATTTTATTTATTTCTTTTTTCTTCACTCCCTTGCATGCCCTCCTAGGCAGCCATTTCTTTTCTTTCTTTCTTTCTTTTTTTTTTTTGAGACAGCCTCAAGCTGTCACCCTGGAAAGAGTGCTGTGACATCACAGGTCACAGCAACCTCCAATTCCTGGGTTCGAGCGAGTCTCCTGCCTCTACCTCCCAAGTAGCTGGGACTACAGGCGCCCTCCACAATGCCCAGCCATTTTTTGGTTGCAGCCGTCATTGTTGTTTGGCAAGCCCGGGCTGGATTCGAACCTGCCAGCTCAGGTGTACGTGGCTGGCGCCTTAGCCTGTTGAGCCACAGGCGCCGAACCTAGGCAGCTATTTCAATGTGTACTGTATAGAGTGTGTGTGTGAGAGAGAGAGACGCAGAGACTGTGCTGTGGTAAATGACCATGAGTTTTCACCCTTGACTTTCTTTCCTCAGTTCACCTTGGATATGTTTTTGTTTTGTGGCAAGTGAATTGCACTCAAGTCTGCCATTTTTACTTGAAACTGTGCCCAGAGTTCTTAGAAATTCTGTCCCACTGATCCTTTCTTTCACTCCCCTCTCATCCTGAGATCAAAGGAATCTTAAGCTCTGGAAGGTTCTTCCTGGGACTATCTATTGTTGAAGAGGGAACTGATGCCAAGATGTGATGAAACTGAGAGGTGGGGGACCTGAGTGACAGAAGATGAGGTTGGAAATGTAGACACCTGGATCAGTCACTAGATGTGAACCCTTGAACTTATACATGCAAAACCACTCAAAGCCTCAGTTTCTTTCCCTGTAAAATGGACCTAGTACCTGCATCATCATGTTGAGTTGCAGTTAAATGACACGCATCAAGCTCAGTGCTTGGCACGTAAAAAGTGCTCCATAGGTGTTGTTTAGATTGGAGCATCTTTGTGGAGTGTTTTGAAATTTCCTGCTGAATTCAGGTACTAGGGAAGTGCCCCTTACCTGGGAAGTCTGGGTATGAATTGCTGCTAGGGCCTCATTAAACTTGCTCCGAGAGAAAGGCAGAGATGCAAAGATGACCATGGGTCTTTCCAGAGCTAGTTAATGGTGAGTTGTGTGGGAAGGCAGAAGCGACACTGAGATGTTTATATTTATATGTTTTTAAAAACATGTTGCTTCTCTAATTGTTCATCTACAGAAACAGTGACTATCTCTGAACTGGGAATTGGGAGCTTGCATCTCAGACTTCACTTCGGGCATTGGGTTCTTTACCAATCATTTGTCATGGCATGGAACAGGCCTGGGACTGCACTCGAGTCACTATGACAACCAGCCTCACTCCCAATCCCACATGCCCATGGAGGGAACAGCCCAGATTTCTAAGATCCCTTTCAGTGCTTGCTTTCAAGGCATCTGTGAGTTCTTCCTCTAGAGTGGGTAAGAAAGAATAATCATATCAGTAAGGATAAATGGTCATCTCACCTTACTTCCAAATTATCTTCAAGAGAAAGGGAAGATTGATTTTTTTAAAATGTAGGCTGGGTGGTGCCCATAGCTCAGTAAGAAGGGCACTGGCCACTAAGGCTAGCGGGTTAGAACCCAGCCTGGGCCAGGTAAAACAATGACAACTGCAACAACAACAACAACAACCAAACAATGACAATTGCAATAACAACAACAACAAAACAATGACAACTGCAACAACAACAACAACAAAAAATGGCGGGGCTTTGTGGCAGGTGCCTGTAGTCCCAGCTACTTGAGAGGCTGAGGCAAGAGAATTGCTTAAGCTCAAGAATTTGAGGTTGCTGTGAGCAGTGATGCCACAGCACTCTACCCAGGGTGACGTAGTGACACTCTGTCTAAAAAAAAATAAAATAAAATAAACAATGTAGGCTGATACAGCAGGACCAAGGAAGACTGTATTTCCTCTCTGAGCCCAACTTCATTCTCTGCATTTGAGATCCCACCACCCACCTTACACGGCTGTTGTAGGACTGAACCACGATGATGTACACTAAGGCAAAAATATGGTGCCTGATTTTATTGTGTGTTCAATTATTTTTTTAAAGGATAAATGTTTCAGTGGTTATCAGGAGCACATAGATCTATGTGTCAAGCATTGAAATATATATTCACCTATCTTATATGTTCTATCATATTTAATATATATCGTACATCACAAAGGATGTTGGTGTCTCCAAATGCCAATAAAAATGGGCACTTTCTCATCTCTCTGCCTCTGACTCTGGCCTTGCACATCTCAGTTTGTCAGGTTTAATGATCTCCCCAGACTTCCTAGGGCAGGTGAGAAGTTCCTTGTGTGTACTCTGCAACAAGAAAAGGGAATAGAGTTAAGTTGGGGAGTCTGCAGGGAAAGCTACAGAACTTTGCTTTGCTACTTCCCAGAAATACTTCCTCATTTCGCTGCCAGACCAAATGCAAAATAAAGTTGTTAAATAGAAGAGGAAAAGGTCCACACCATTGTTGCGCTGAAATCCGTGTTATTTATCTCCAGATTTGGACAAAGGAAAGGCCATCTCATAGCTGCTAATTGGGATAGCACTGGAGGGCCAGCAAGGAGCAGCCTTTGACATTTACAGAACTAGACCAGATGTTTTTAGCACATTAAAATCAGATTTTGGATTTATATTTATATATGTAAATGCTCTCTTTTTTCTTTCTAATTTTGTTCTTTGTATTTATACAGCTGCATTGTGCTTTGAACACAATCACTGTGATTAGCAATATTTATTTAAAATTAGGAAATATTTATTTTGCTGTGAATTCATTTTCTCCCCATTTTCAGATGCAGTAGAGTCAAATGTCCTAACACTGAAGGCGGCCTAGGAAGGAGATTTCACTAAATTGCTCTGACTAATCTGAGTAAGACTCGATTTTCTCTTACCGCGAGGAATGGTAAACTTTCCACTTGCCGGGTTTGTGTCTCCGAGAGCCATCTTTTCTCCCTGCTCCCACTTTCACACAGGCAAGGAGAACAGCAAGAGCTCAAAATCCTCAGAACCCTGGTCAGGGCAGGGGGGCCTTCTCCTTCTAAGTTCACTCATTCTGATAAAAGAGTGTCAAGAAAGGTCTTTCGCCTGCTACGAGAACTTCTTGGCTTCCTACTGCCTTTCTGGGATCAGCTGATGCTTGAGCTTTGGGTCTTATCTGCAAGGTGACATGTTGGGTTGGGATATTGATTATTATTATTATGATTGATTAATTGCTTCTGGCTCTAGACTTTAGAAAACTGAAAGGTGACATGTTGGGATGGGATATTGATTATTATTATTATTATTGATTAATTGCTTCTGACTCTAGACTTTGGAAAACTGAAAAGTAAAGAGTATCTTTTCAAGTCAGATGCTTATGTCCTGCCAAACTAAATGATGTTTCTGCTTCTGGCTTCCCGTAAGGGCAGGTCTTAATGTTATAGGTCCACAGGGCGTCTGGAGCAGGAGAATGGCGTCTCCCAATCTGAATGGGGGTTTCCCCAGGGCCTCTGTGTCCTCTCTGGGACCCCGGCACGCGGCTTCCCTTGCGCCTCTTTCCTTTGGGGGACTAGTTAGGTATGCCATTTAATCAATTTGGGCGGCTAGCCTAGGGTTGTTAAAAAGCAGGTGTTGATCATGGGAGTAATTACTAAGGGCTGCATACCCCAAATGATTTATAATCTGAGATGTAAAGCAAAAAATAAATTCTCACGTGTCAGATCTCCTCTCTCCCTGCCCTAAATGTGCTGACAATAATTAACGCACCTCTGAGCGCCTCACCTGCCATGAGGTGTCTCCTGCCAGTGCTGGGAGATGTCTCCATAGATCAACCTACACTGCGGGCTCCGTGTACTAAACCCACACAAAGGGCCATCCCGCCCTTCCCAGCTCACATTTTATAATGCTCAGTCTAAAATGACCTTTAAAAAGCCAGATAATATTTTATTTACCTTTTTTCTCCCATTTACTGTTAAATGTTAATGAAGGTAAGAGATTCAAATTCCTGCTAATAAAACATTTTAATTGACTCAAGTGTAACCATAACTGTAAATTGGCTACTTTGTACAAACGACCTTAGAGCTTCCCTGCCCCCAACTCTGCGGCCTGTGCAATTTTGGAAGTTGGCAGCAAACATTTTCTTTGTTCTTCTGGGGCTTCCCACGCAGCCTCCAGGCCTTCAACACCAGGTCGGGCAATCAAGGGGTGACTTTGGAGCCCACATCTCAACCGAATTAACTGCCTCTTCACCCCTCCCACAGCCTCCCTCTGTTGAAAGCCTTCAAATTCAAGGTCTGTTCTAAGCTCCACCTCCACCAGGAAACCCCACTAGGTCTCTCCTTCCCTCTCCAAATGACCGCAGCATTTTGACACTTTCCTTGTGGTACTTCTCAATTTCCCTTCTGTTGTAGTAACTTCTGTGCTCGTGTTACGTCTTTACTTGGATTAGAAACCCCACACGTAGTTGGTACTCAATAAGCATCTGTTAAATTGAATAAACTGATTTGAATAAAAAGAAGGAAAAAGATTACACTGGCCTATGCCATAGTAATTCTCTAGGGCAGTCTTAAAAACGGTTACTTTATGTCCTTTGTCTGACGACCACTCTGTATTCACAACTTATAATAACTTGCTGCTTTAGAAACAGTGTTTCAAAAAAGGAATGGCATGACCTCTGCCTCCATAATAATTTTTTTAAAAGCAAGAGGGGGACCTCTGTGTGACTTTTATGTAGAATGAGACTGGGTGGTCAGAGAAAAGGACTGAGCCAGGGTTCCCTTCTCTTGCTGCAGCTCTGATGGCCCATGGGCCATAGTTGGGTGAGTCTAGGATTATTTTCCAGTTCCTGGGAGTTGCTGGTTGTAAATGGCAGAGGTCTTAGATTCTGGAGCCCAAAGTCTGTCACCAGTGAGCTCTGGGTTCCTGGCTAAGAGGTGGCTTCAAGCTGAAGACTATAACTTGAAGAGAGGAGAGAAATTGAGACACTGACCACATAGCTGTGATCTTGGGTGAGCTGTGTCAACTCTCTGTACCTCAGTTGCCTCCTCTGTAAAATGGAGGTAATTGCGGTAATTCGTTCACAAAGATATTTTGACATAGATGATTTAAATGTAAAGGATTAAAGTGAAAAACTCTGAGAATGATATCTGACACATAATAAATACTCAGTAAAGATTAGTGTTTTTTACTTTTCCTATTTTGCAAGCAGAAGAAAAGCATGGTTAAAAAAAAATCAAAGGAAGAGGTAAAATACAATTTTTCCTTTTCATTCAAAGGGCTCTGAACTTTGGAAAAGGGATTCCCTTATTACATCTAATCAGCTCCCTCACTCCACCCACAGTTGCTCCCTAGCAACTGTTCCACTCCAGATCTACCTCATAAAACACCTCTTCCAGGAAGCCTTCCCTGATGCCACACCTCCTTTTCTTCCTTGTCCACATTTCTGTAGCATTTTGATACCTTGTCATGGGGTACATCTGCGTATAGCCAGTGCCTGCCTTCCAGTTTCTGGGGGTGTCTTTCCAACCACTTAAGCCAGTGGATCTAACCTACTTCCCTGTGGAACATAGCCATCCTAGAACTACAAGAGGATGTTCTCCTGCTAAGATTGAATAATGACCTTTACTTCTTCATTTACCACAAAAAAGAAGTTAATGCCTGGCATTTTCTCCATGCTAGGTTTTCCTCTCATAAATTCTACCTGTTCTGTCAGCGCTTACCTTTACATAAATATCTACAACTATGGTCCTCAACCCTTGCTCACTTGGGGATCACTGGCAAACAGCATTGCTTAAACTCTGTGCTTGGCAGATTAAACTAGAAATTCTGAAAGTGAGACCTGGGTGTCTATAGATTGTACACGTTCCCCAGGTGATTCTAATATATAGCCAAGGGCTGAGAACCACAGCTCAGCAATGATCTTGCTTTTTTTGATAGAGACAGAGTCTTACTTTATCGCCCTCGGTAGAGTACCGTGGCGTCACACAGCTCACAGCAACCTCCAACTCCTGGGCTTAGGCGATTCTCTTGCCTCAGCCTCCCAAGTGGCTGGGATTACAGGTGTTTTGCAGTTTCGCTGAGGCCAGGTTTGAACCCGCCACCTTCAGTATATTGGGCCGGCGCCTTACTCAATGAACCACAGGAGCTGCCCCTTGATTTTGTTTAAGAAAAAGCAGATGAGGGACAGCGCCTGTGGCTCAAAGGAGTAGAGCACTGGCCTCATATGCTGGAAGTGGCAGGTTCGAACCCAGCCCCAGCCAGAAACCACAAAAACAAAACAAAACAAAAAAAAACAAGAAAAGAAAAAGCAGATAACAATGAGCCAATGTAAAATTAACAGAAAGTTCATGTGCAATTTAAAGTTACAACTATTTTAAATTGTACACAAACTTTATGCTCACCCTGTATATTCGTGGGAAGCTTTAGAAACAAATGCTCTGACTTATCTTCATAGCTTAAATTAAAACGTGCTCATGGCTCTCCTTCTACACAAAAAACTTCTGAACAGTCCTATTTGGGGCTATGCTGTTCCGTGGCTATGTTGCTTCATGGCATTCTGTAGCGCTTTGTCTCCTGAAATTGTCCGGCTTGAGCAAACAGGGCACAGTTGTATCTGCTGATCAGCACTCATGCTGGCAAAGCTTTAGAAATTGCAGGCTCTAGTTAGCGTGGCCTGCTTACTTCTGTTCTGTGCCCATAACTGGAGACATCTTCTCTGCCACAGCCCAAGCTTATCAGTGAGGCCTGTTGGCCACAAGAGGGACAAGGTGAACAGTGTGAAGGGCTTAGCACAAACTGTGGGGGAAAGTAGAAAACACACTCTCTCCCCAAGACACTAGTGCAGCATCATATTTGTACAGGATAAACAAACTACGGTAACTATGATCTTTGTCTCAAGCGACTGTACGGAAAATATTTTTACATGCAAAGCAATTAGGAAGTCAGGGGTGTGGCCTGAGTTAGAGCACTATCCAAATTTGTAACATTCTTGCCAAAATAGCCTGCAATGCTCCCCAGTTATATTGGGACTAGACACAACTGAAGCACCATCACTGATTTCTCTGTGATGGTTTGGCCAAGTTCAGAAGAGAGATGAAGCAATTTGTCAGGACAGGTGCAGTGGCTCATGCCCGTAATCCTAGCACTCTGGGAGGTGGAGACAGATGGATTGCTTAAGCTCAGGAGTTTGAGACCAGCCCAAACAAGAGACCCCATTTCTACTAAAAAGAAAAAATAAAGAAGGAAAAAACTACCTGGGTATTGTGGTGCACACCTATAGTCCTAGCTGCTTAGGAGGCTGAGGCAAGAGGATCTCTTGAGCCCAAGAGTTTGAGGTTGCTGTGAGCTATAATTTCACCACTCTATCCAGAGTGAAAGAGTGAGACTCTATCTAAAAAAAAAAAAAAAATTCTTTATTGGAATATATTAAAAGAGTAGGTTCTAACTAATTTAATTAGGAATTTGAGGAAAATTTTATGGCCTACTCTTTCATATTTACACAGAAATTGGAATAGTGTTCAGTTAACAGTTCAATTAATATTGTATGCCTTTTGGTAAATAAAGACAGAGGTTGCCCCTGAAAAATGTATACACATTTTAAAAAAGAAAAAAAAACTGTATTAAATATAATAGTATACACTGATAATATTTGTGACCTTGTATATTGTATCTTATCACTCTCGTAATTGCAGAAGTCCAAGGTGAGTTCAGGATTAGAATTTTTTTTTTCAGGATTAGAATTTTAATATAGGTTTCTCCTTCCTTAAAATGTGTGTACTTTTTATTTATTTATTTATTGTATTCATTTATTTTTATTTTGGCACTCTATTGCCATGTAGCTCCCCTGCTAGTTCTTAGTGAAATTCCTTTTGCCTGTCACTCCCATTCAGTTATTCTAGCTCCAAGGATAAGAAAGAGACCCCCTCAGGCCTTAGCATTAATCCAAAAATATCAAAGGCCTCTACTCAGCCTTCCTGTAATATGCCCAATTCACATGGCTGACCCAGGCTTTAAAACCTACTTCTCCATCTTTTAAGACAATAGAGAAGTTTGCCTGGCTTTTATTGCCGACCTCTGGTGGGGAGAGATGCAGAACAGGAGGGCGGCGGCAGGTGGTCTCAACGCCATTATCGCCATTATCAGTGTAACCGGCTGCCTTGTTTCTGTATGCGGCTTCCTCATTGCCCCACAGTGCTTTAATGCCTCTGTGAGAGAAAACCACCCTCCATGAGTGAAGGAAACAAGGCCTAGGAATGCTTTTGTGTGGTTTTATCTGCCCTCAATCTCCCCCTTACTACCTGTAGCTTAAACATGACAGGAACAACCCAATAAAATTAGCTTCATGGGATGAGACAGGAAGAAAAGTGTCAAGAAGTCAGGCCCTCTCCCCCTGCTCCCAATCCGTGTTCATATGCCCCTCCCTTAGGCGCTCTGAGCCCGCTAGACACAATACCCCTGGGCTCTTAGTGATTTAATAAACAGGCCAGATTCTTGAGGACAAATGTGGACAAACCCTGCCCACTGGAAATTGGGTGACTCGGGCTTTTAAAAGCTTGTGTCAGACTAGGCAAACAGAGCTTCCTGAATTGAGTGCATTGGTTCTGTCCCTCACTGCCTGTCTACACAATTTTCAGAGCTCGTGTGACCAAGTGTTTCTTGTCAGGAGCGACCCAAGGGATGCCGGGTGAACCAGCGTCTTGTTAAGAAAACATTACGGGTTTGGTAAGATGACTCTTTGGGAAGTAGCTTTGAGTAGTGATATAGCTGAGCTAAATACTTCCTGGATTTTGGAGATATGGGTTGTTTTGTTTTGTTTTTTTTCAAAAAGGAAATGGAAAACAAATATGGAAAACAGGCTCTTTGTGGTGAGGGTGCTTTTCCTAGTACAAAGACTGAATTTGTAAACATCTGTTTATGAAAAAGTTGCGTTTTTCCAACATCGTGGCATGATCTTCTAAACCAATACAGAAATGGATCTTTAGTGCACATGGAAATCTTTTGCATTTGAATATAAAAATCCATTGAGGGACAGAGAAGGAAGAGAAAGAAATGGGTAAATAAATACAAAAACTCTTAAGAGCTTCTGGGCTGGTTTCAAGAATGCCCCACAAAACAGGTTTTCATGGTTGTATGGGGTGATGTGATCCTATTCAAGTTTCTTTCCTTTCTTTAGAATTTCTGAAGAAGCTGTTGAAAATGGCTTCAGGAGCTGTTCCTAAAATAGATTTTAGAGATGAAAAAAATGAGAGAATGCACATACAATCTGAGACAAATGATCAGCTCTGATACTGACGCCGAGAGTGTAAAATGACTGCTGTGCCTTGCAAGAAATGAATATTCAAGATGCCCCTGCTGGGTGCCTTTTCCTATTTGAACCAACTACTGTTGGACCGTGACTCACTTGTTACCAAATTAAACACTCTTTGCACACAGCAGAGCAACTTTACCAAGTCGGATTTTGAAGTACAAACATCTTTTCTGCTCTGGCCACGGAACCTGTCACAATCTTCATCGGGAACTGAATTAAGTTTAAAATATCATCAGAGGGTATTGATGTCTCTTGGGCCTGGAGCTGTCCTCCGTACATCCGGCATTTTTCTGTTGACACTGTGTGTCACTTAGCAACGGGCCTGAAAGGCCCTATATGCATTGATTGCTCATCATTGTCTTTAAGGGGTGGAAGTGTTAACTGCATAAACCCGCCCCCACCCTGGGTGACCAGACGGTCAGTCCTCTCATGTTGATCATCTGTTTACATCAAAATATTGTTTATTCCTTTCTCTGATCTCCTGGATTTTTACCTCTCTGGCTGAAGGAATACAGTTAATTCCCAACATGGTGGAGAACCTCAATTTACTTTCCTGACATGGCGTGATGGGCGCAGTTCTGTACCTAGTTCTCCTGACAAAGCTTTAAATGCATGTGACAGTTAACTGCAGACTATATAATGCCAACTTTCCTCGATGGTTTTCAGGATGGAGAAGTTACACGCCTGCAATTACCCCGTGAAGAGAAAATACTCCCTCTGGTCTGTGAAGAGTTTTGAAATAAACAGCAGAATGTGCACTATATGGTTGCAGGAAAGTTGAGGGTTTTTAAATGGATGGGGGGCTCTGACATCAACTGAATGAAAAGGAAATATGGTCTAACCCAGGGGTGTTTTCAGAATGAATGAAATTTCACAAGTAGAAATTCTTGCCTAAGAGGCAAGAGAAGAACTCATTTCTGCCTCGGTAGCCATGGCTGAAGCAATAGACCGGACTGGTGGCTCAAATCGGCATCTTACCTCAGCCCTCTCCCTTTCACAATGACCTGTTTCAGAGAGCTTCCACGGGGCCGGCCTTTGCACAAACGTCTCAGACAATGAGGGCATTTCAGCTAAGGGGTTTGACGGGGAAGCAAAGATCAGACTGGTGGGTTCCTGCCCACCTGCATCAAACTATGTACTGAGACAAAATACAGATTCTGTGACTAGCTGCCCTAGCCCTTCTAGTTCTGAGAAATCCTTTTGGCTCCTTTGTGAGTTTATAGCATGTAAAATCTTGCTAAAAAACAACCAGTTATGAAAGGTGGAGGAATACGCCCCCGTCCAACAAGGTGAGTGATTTCACAATCAACCTATGAAGTATATCACCTTGACACTGTTTTGTCTGCTATAAGGGAGGTGGATACATATGGTAGTGCCAGGAGGGTCTTTGGTGAATTTTAAAGTTTTATCTCTCCACAGTCTTCTTCATCAAATAGGAAATCTATTTAAAAGAACCAGCTTCTACTAATGTTCCCCTTTTGATAAAGGGCTTATGCTTTTACTCTACGCCTTGGTAAGAAGAAATATGCAATCCCAGCATGTTGAACAAAGAAATATATGAGTGGGGGGATAAGCAGAAGTTGGAGCTATCACATGTCGACGCAGGGACTCCCAGGAGAAGATGAGAGAATTAGCTTCATTTTCAGAAGTAAAACGGCTTAAAACCAGCAAAGAAGTTTTTAAGTGATAGTCATTACTTCTCGTACCCCTCCCTGTCTCCCAGAACGTCTTAATAGTCCCCCTCTGCTTTCATTTTGTATCTGGTTCCTCTTGTCCTGGTTCAACTGCTAAGTGGATGATGCTTCTATAAACATTTCACTGCTACAAGTAGGATTTTTCACAGCATTAACTTTCACTACAGGGGTGTTTGTAATGGAATAAAACTTCAAACTGATGTTTTGCTATATGGCTAAAGAAGTGGGTCTCAAATGGAGATAGATGAGTGCTTCATTTCATGGGAAAATTTTCATCTTCTAAGCCAAGTTTAAGCTGTAGGCAGCTGCAGCCTCACCAAGAAAGTTTTAAATACATTTATATACTGACAAAATCTTTACTTTTTTTTTTTTTTGGCTGGGTGGGGTGGCTCACACCTGTAATCCCTGCACTCTGGGAGGCAGAGGCAGGAGGATAGCTTTGAGCTCAGGAGTTTGAGACCACCCTGAGCTAGAGCGAGATCCATCTCTATTGAAAAGAGAAAAAATTAGCTAGGAATTGTGGCAGGTACCTGTAGTCCCAACTACTCGTGAGGCTGAGGCAGGAGGATTGCTTGAACCCGGGAGTTTGAGGTTGCTGTGAATTAGGCTAAAGCCATGGCACTATAGCCTGGGCAAGACAGTGAGACTCTGTCTCAAACAAAACAAAACAAAACAAAGAAACCAACTCTACCTTTCCTCAGCAAATTTTCAGCAAATTTTGGGGGGCTGAAAATCAACTTACAGTTGATTTTAAGTATGTACAAACTTAAGTCAATTGAACAGAAAATAACAAGTTTCAACACAAACATCTGTACAGACCTCCCTCACTGCAGCAAAATTACTTAGTATGGAACCCAGGAAATAAGTTGAAAGAATGTGTTCCCTGTCTCTTTCAAGACAGTAGCCGCTTCCTTTAAATTACAATGCATCTAAGGACAAAGTTCCTAGCTTCTGCCCAGGAATCAAAGGCTTTCTTTATAAGCAGACTGTTTCATTGTGGTTTAAATGATTCCACAAATGGCACAGTCATCCACTTAGCACTCGTTGAGTGGGTGGTGGTTATTCCTAAAAATCACCATTGCCATCACCTGACTTTCAACAAGAGGGTTAGCGGAAAGCATTATTTGAATTGCAATGTGTCCTGGCCTAAAGGACCCAGGCCTCCACCTAAAACATTTTCCTTCTTTGGAAACTTTATCCCAGCTGGTTCTGACAATGTTGATATTAAAATAATAAAAGAGAGAAAGCTAGAGGACTGGGCCCCCTTTTATAGTTAAATGTTATCTGCTTAGACTAATATTGCAGTTGCCACCCACTGACATAATTTGTTTCACAGTCACAGCTTGGCAGCATGAATCAAATGTTGACATTCTAATTTCATGCACACATGGGCGTTTGGCTGAGCAGGCCCGCAGCCTCCAGACCATTCTCTCTGTACCTGTGTAAATCAGGCAGACCAGTCATGCTCTCGACAGCCTGCCAGCAAAGTCGCTCACTTCTGTTGGGAGAACTTCTGAGACTGACGTCTTCCCCCTCCTGTGTTTGTGTGTTTGTGCCTCCCACCTTGCAGAGTGTAACACAAATTCTTTTTTACTCCTTTTACTCCTCTTTTTTTATGCCAGAAAGGTGATTTTCTTTTCCTTTATTTTTCCCCCTTTTATTTGCGATTTTCAGAGCTTTACTTAAGAACTCTACTAGCAGATGATGGGTTTCTCATTGCTTTTGAATCAATCGCAAATGTCTCTTTGAACAAAGACCAACGAAAATTAAGTAATAGGAGAAAGAGATACATTGATGACTGGAAAGAGGAAAGGATGGTTTCCTTTTACCGGCTGGATTGCATGTCCCCAAACTCACCGGTTGAAGCCCTCCCTAACCCCCCGCTGTGATCACATATTTGGACAGAGCAACTTGAAAGAGATAATTTAGGTTCAATGAGATCATCAGGGTCTAGAGCCCTGATCCGCTCCAACGGTGGTGTCCTTACAAGAAACGGAAGAGACCCCAGGGATGTGTGCCTGGTGAGAGGCCGTCTGCAAGCCAGAGAGCGAGGCCTTAGGAGAAACCACACCTGCCAACCCCTTGATCTTGGACGTCCCACCTCCAGAACTGTGAGAAGGTCAATTTCCATAGTTTAAGCTATTTTGTTGTGGCAGCCCTGGTAAACAGATCAGGGCCAAACTCAAGTGAAAGGCCAAACTTCTTGTGAGTTCTCTGCCATCGATCAGGTGGCTTCTAGAACCACTTCAGCCATGGCTCCTCCACTAGCCAGCATCAGTGTGAAGAGTTTTGGGGCCACGGCCATCAAGAACTTGAATGAAAGCAGTAGAGCGTTGCAGGGCAGCCTCTGTTTGACCTTCCACTCAGGAAGGATTAATAGCCAGCCCTTTGTGTTAGGAGAGGGTGCTCTGGCCACATTCAGCCAGACGCGGGGGCGTGTTGTTTCCCAGTGTGAAGGACAGGTTGGCCTAAGCCAGTCTCATGCTCAAACTCAGTTCTCTGAGGTCAGGAGTTAGCAGGGAATAGACAGGGGGTCGGGGTGGGGTGGGGGGAAGCCTGTTATTGTTGCCTAAAGAACAGAGTAGGGCAAATGCGTTGTACAGCGATAGCTCCACATCTAACTCTGCAGCCCCAATTGTCTTGTCTTTTTTCAGCCTTGATTTCATTGCCTCTCTCAGGGTCAGTTTTTCCTACTAACGGGATGCTTTCAAAATAATCCCAAGCCTATGCTCAGTGGGAAATTCTTCCCAGAAATCATTTGGCCCTCTAAGACGTATGTCATCTGATTGTGAGCCATAAGTTTCATACTGGAGGACAAAAATATTCTGTAGGTTTTTGTACCCCTTCTTAAGAGCTGATATTCTAGAATCTGTTCTATATAGAGATGTTGAAAACTGTGATCTATGGCCCAGAATGAAGGAGGGAGGAGGAGGGGCTGGGAGGGGTGGGGGGAGGTCAGATGGAGGGAGGGCGAATGGTGGGATCACACCTATGGTGCATATTGCAAGGGTATATGTCAGATCTATTAAGTATAGAATGTAAATGTCTTAACACAATAAGTAAGTAAATGAGGTATATATTAACCAGTGCGATATAAGCGTTCCTAATTCTATATGAAATCAGTGCATAGTACCCCATAAATGCATTAATGTATACGTAATCTATGTGTTTATGATTTAACAAAAAAAAAAAAAAGAAAACTGTGATATTTTTCACCAAAAAGCAAATCATATATTCTGGAGAAGAAGGCCTGGGATCCAGCTTGAGTGCTGGGTGAGAGCTTCATCTTTTGCCTTCCTTGGGCACTCGTGCCTTTACTTGTAGAGCAAAGGTCTCTCCAAGGTCTCTTCCTGCTTAATGCCCTGGCTATTCAAAAATGAAATATGTCATAAAAGCCCTTGAGAGCAAGGGAGTAAAAATCAGTGATTCAAATTCAGCTCAACTCAACAAAAAGACTTTGGGTACCTGCTATGTGCCAGACATGATGCTTAAGTGGCCATGTATGGAAATGAATACAATGTAGTCCTCAATCCCTAAATAAATTGAGAAAATTGAGAAATTTCTTCCATCAGAGAGGAAGAAAGTTTATGACAAAGTTATTGTGTAGTGGCTCCTATGTCCATTTAAGGGCCTGAGTTATTTACTAAACTGAACTACTGGGATATTAGAATACTGAGCAATTGCTGTCTTGGGCCATGGGAATAAAACTTAATGGCTGCTAATTAACCGTGTGGTCTAAAAGGAGCATGTGAACTTCCTGGGCCAAGGTTGTCTTCTTTTTTAAATACAGGGATTGGGCTGAGGCTTTTTAAGGCCTCTTCTATGAACTAGCTCTACAGAATGCTCCCCCAAACTCCAAGAGGCAGAGAAATTACCTGGAAAGTTATTTTCCCTCATGTTTCTCCCATAACAAGATATGATACTGTCTTCGTTGTTACTACAACATCTTCAAGTCAACAAAAATAATCCAAAAGACCAACCTATGTGAACGGCAATTAACAATGTTCTCTGAAGAAGTTGTTCATGAACAGATCCTTCCCTTTCTGCCATTCCAACTTTGTGTTCTCTTGCCTCTTATTTATTTTGAACCTTTTTCTGAATTTCCATTTGGCATGACACCGCTGTAGTCATCTTCTGAAAATACACCTGCACGCTCCCTGAGAATATTCAAGGGCTTGTCAGAGTGAACCACCTCAGGCTGTGGTTCAAGGTCCCCACCGATGAACTTGGAGTCCTGCCTTTCCAATTTAGAACTGCTGCCCTCACAAAAGAATCTGACCTCAGTAGACCAGGGCCTCCTCAACCCCCTCCTGCACCATGACTCAAACTTTTTCCAGCTGCAATGCCCTCTCTCCTGCCCACATTCCCCAGGAGGTCCAGGTTTAAGATGGCACCTCCTTGTCAGACACTTATTCCCCCCTTAACCCGGCAAGAGTTTGTGCCTTTTACTCACTCCATCATTCCCATGTGCACATCTATCTGCCTCACAAGTGCTTGTACTTTCCTTTGAGTGCTCTGACTCATGTGTGAATCATCTGGGTTTTTTCCATCAGCAAAACTGGAAAGTCTTCTGACATAAACACCACATCTTCCATGTTTTTGTACCTCCTATGACAAGAGGCACAGTGCTACGCACACGATGGTGTTTCGTAAATGTTTAAGAAATCTAACTGGGAAAATTGAAAAATCGTTTCCTTACTGATTGGTAGTCTAGCTGAATTTCCAAAGCATTTTCTCATTGCCATAGCCATGAAAGGGTCATGACAACAAGCAAGAACTTTGGATTTGGAGTCAAATAGATGCAGGTCCAAATCCCAGCTTAGATCAAGAGACTGAATTCTTTTATTTATTTATTTTTAAATTTATTAATTTTTTATTAAATCATAGCTGCGTACATTAGTGCAATCGTGGGGTACAATGTGCTGGCTTCATATACAATCTGAAACATTTTCATCAGTTTAACATAGCCTTCATGGCACTTTCCTAGATATTGTATGAAGACATTTGTATTCTGCATTTAGTAAGTTTCATCTGTACTTTGCTAAGATGCACCGTAGATGTGATCCCACCAATTACCCTCCCTCCACCCATCCTCACCCATCTCTCCCCTCCCGTGCCCCTTTCCCCATAAGAGACTGAATTCTTAATGGATCTACTTTTCTCTTTGCAATGACTCTGTGCTGTTAATTTTAATGGAAAATTAACCATGAATTTAAATCCACTGTATTATTTTTAATTTTAGATCATACACAGCCATATGAAAAATGAAGATAAGCAGGCGACACCTGTAGCTCAGTGAGCAGATGGCTGGCCCCATATACCAAGGGTGGTGGGTTCAAACCCGGTCCTGGCCAAACTGCAACAAAAAAAATAGCTGGGCGTTGTGGCAGGTGCCTGCAGTCCCAGCTATTTGGGAGGCTGAGGCAAGAGACTTGCCTAAGTCCAGGAGTTGGAGGTTGCTGTGAGCTGTGATGCCATGGCACTCTACCAAGGGTGATAAAGTGAGACTCCGTCTCTAAAAAAAAAAAAAAAAAAAAAAAAAAAAAAGAATATAAGCACTTCCACATAAAAAATGAATACAAGCAATTGTTCTGAGTCTGTTTTCATAATCTCACTTGTCAAAGATAGGCTTATTTTTGTGCATTAACTTTTTTCTTTTTACATGGCAACTTTGGGAGCCCAACCTCAAGAAGATAGCCTTTTAAATTCAGAAAAATAAAAACATCTGCCTCAACTATGAGCGATTTCCTTTTGAACATGGCCTGATTTAATTTCAAATTAAAAAAAATTTTGCTTATAGGCAGTCACTTTAGAGTATGTGAAACCAATGTCTGCCCAAGGGGATGAAACTATTTTTGCTTGGGTTTGGGGCTTGATGTTGCCTTGACTTCTTCTGAGCCCTCGAAGTCCATGGGAACCGCCCTGCGTCTCTGCAATGAACAACAGAGCCTTAGAGTGGAAGCCCCTCCCCCCAGACCTCCCATGGCAGTGTGAAGGCTCGTCTGCCAATGGTGTCTGAATGTTTGCTCTGACAACTGCATGCACCTGCTAAGTATTTTATTTAGCAAAAGTGAGGTTTTTTTTTTCTCTTTGCTCTGTTATTTATTTATCTACCATCTGGTTTAGATCAGAAGATGAAGTCTGGAAGGAAGTCTTTACTACTTCTTTTAACTAAGGAGAGTCTGGCAGAGGGGTGGGACCAGCCAGGGGCTGGATGGAAGTTTCTAGATCAGGTAGAAGGAAATATGCTCTTCCCTGATGTGGTGGGTAGGACGCCCAAGGGCAACAAGCACAGATAACAGGCAGTTAGGAAGGTCCACACTGGCACTGAGCTGCTAGGTCTCTGCTGCTCGGCGAGATGGGGTGTGGAAGGCGGTATCTCCAACTCCCTGCCCCAGTGGCACAGATGGAGCTTCTGCAGGCGTCTGGGCTATTGGTGGGAGCCAGGGAAAGAATGGCTTGCGACATCAAAGCTAGGCAGATTCAACAATTCCGAATTAAATCCAGTTAAATTTGCTTTCCTTTTTAAAAATGATTTTTTAATCTCATTTGGGCCAAATATACTGTAAGTAGATTATAAAATGTTATCAGTTTGGCCCACCTTCCAGTTCAACAGAAATGAAAAGGCTTAATAATGCTACATTTAAATAGCTTAGTGCCTTTTTTTAAACTGATTTGTTAGAAATCTGTTCTGTTTTCAAATAGGGAAAAGGGGACTGCAGTCTGAGTAGAGGAATTCAGAAATGCCAGGAGGAAAATTTAATAAGCCTTTATTCTCTTTTTAAATTATTTTCTATTGTTTAGGAGGAAAACTGATCTTTGTTCCTGCTAACACTCTTTGAACTTCTCTTGCCCAGGGTTGCGTACACTCGCGACCTTGGGAGATTTCATCTATGTGCCAATTCTTGCATATTGCTAAGGCAGAAGTACTTTTTATTTCAGGTTATTTTATGCCCTTTAATTTATCATTTTGAGATTTACCATTTTGAAATGAAGCCTCAGATCATAAGAGCAGAGGCTTGTTGCTATGTGCTTAATAGAGATGAACCCACCCAAAAGAACCCGCCCTGATCATGCCTTGGCAGAGTCCTGTCAGGAGGCCATCGGAAGGCGGCCACTGCCTCTGGAACCTGGTCGGAGCAAACTGAAAAACACACATCCTGGGAAAATCTCACCAAGACGTTCCAGATTCCTTGAGTAGCTTTGTTGGCGTGTTTTCTAGTTTGGGGAATGGCCCAACCGTGATGCCATTAGAAAGATAATCCATGGTAAAGCCATTAAGAGTGAGGTATATCTTTAAGAGACAAGTTCATTCTTCTATTAAGGCAAAGGTTCTTTCTCACCTAGAGACAGTTTTGTCACTGCCTCCCCCAACCCCAGGAGATATTTAACAATATCTGGAGACATTTGGGGTCCTATCTGGGAAGAGAGTCCCAAGGATGCTGCTGAGCATCCTACAATCCATAACTACCCCCACAAGAATCACCCAACCCAAAGTGAATCTTCCTTCCAGTGTGGGAGCATGAGATTCTTCTGTACCCATAAAGAGACCATTCTCACCTAAAAAGTGTGCCAATGACATCTTCAATTCCAGTTCTCACTTCTCTCTGAAGGTCCTACTGCTCCACGGGGACTTCAGGTAGTTAATGCAGATTTCAAATGATTGATTAAAAGGGGGGGGGTCCTTCCAAACCATTTATCTTGTCCTTGTCCTTAATCGTGATGTGCCCTGTAGGTTACTCTTATCATAAAACCGGTATGAATGACTGTCTCAGTGCCTTTCCTCATTAATGCTGCTAGAAATTGATGAGTAGCTCTCTCGAACTGTGGATTTTTTTTGGCAAGAATTATAGCCCTTATTTATTTTGGAGGACCCATGCAGCTAAGTAAATATTATGTAGAAAATTCCCCCCAAAATAAACACTACAAGTAATTGCCTGATATATGAAGTTGACATTTTGGCTTTGTGATTTGCTATGATATGTAAAAATCTAATTTTCTCCATGGAATGATGCCACTGCAAAATTCTGAGTAAATTAGAATCAGTGGTTTACTTAGAATGTGAGTAATAGCTTCTGTTATAATGTATCAATATTTATTTACAGTTTCTTAAATCGACCTAAATCCACTTGGCAAAATGTTAACTAGATGAGTAATATGGCAAAAGAGGGAGAGAGACTTCAAATCTTCCTTTCTGAGTTTATGTGTCAAAAATCTCTTTAAGAATGTACTTGGTGATTGAAGATTTAAGATCTTTTGTATACTTTTGAATCGACAGAAAATAAGTCCACCAAGTCTATAATAAACTGAAAGTTGCTCTGAATTAAAAGTTCTTATGCTTTCCCATCTGATTAGTGAGGTAACAAAATGACAACAGCCCAGAAGAGTGCTTCTTTGATATTCTCAATCAGCATATAAAAAAATTACCATGTCATAGCAAACAGTCAAGCCATTGGAAAAACCTACCTCTTACATATATACTTGAAATAAAAAAAAAAAAAGGAAGAAGCTCAAATTAGAGCTAACAACATTTCCAAATACAAAAAGTTGCTCATTAATTGTCACCTCTAAAGAGAAAACAAGGGCCTGTGAATGTTTAGGCTAGACTGCCTTAAGCTCTTGTTAACATTCCAAAATTAATTTGAAACCTTTAATGGAAGCTAATTTTTAAAAAATTCACTTTGAGCTTTTTAAAAATGATAATTACAAAGGCCAAATGTTTGGAAATTATCTACAATTGTATTTATGGGCTGATTTACAAGTGGAATAATTTATCTTAGATATCAGTATTTCCTTTCTTTAAATTCATGTTAAGCGCTGCATATGATTAAGTGTATGGGGACACTCATCACAGTGCTGGTTATATGATAAAAGATTAGAATTAGAATTAAATGGTTAGGATTTTGGATTTAAATAAATGTGAGTATATCCCATAAAAGAATAGTACGCAGCCACTATGATGGATGATGTAAAACAGCATTGACAGGAAACAGTGATGACGGACTAGTTAGAATAAAAAAGCTTGCTGTGAACATCATGCATAAAATTACATAATTGGGGGTGTGCATATTATGGTGGTCAGCCTCCCAGATGGTACTTACTGCCCCACACTCCTGGTACTCATTCTCTCCATGCTCACATTAGATGTGGCTGACCAGCAAAATAGCATGAGCAGAAATGATGGAGCGTGACTTCTGAGGGAAAGTATCCATAACATTTCAGCCTCTGAATCAGCTTCTCAGATCATTCTCTCTGCAGGAAGCCAGCTGCCAAGTCCACATGACTCAAGCAGCCATGTAGAGAGGTCCAGGTAGCAAGGAAATGAGGCCCCCTGCCAAGGGCCTGCACCAACCCAGTGCCCCGTGTTGGAAGCGGACCCTCCAGCCCCAGTCAAGCCTTCAGATCATTACATCTGGATGGTAACTCTTACCAGATGGATGAAGATGGCTGCATAATGGTTCACAGCAAAAACCACAATAAGCTTTATTTTAAGTAATGAACAACACAACTTGGTGACACTCTATTACAACACTTCCAATTCAAAAGTTCATTTTCTAAACTATTCAAGAGGGGTGCCTATCTTTAGGGTGCCTAAAAGGACCAGACCAGCTGTGTCACGTCCACCCCCGCCGGACAGACTCCGTCTGATTCTTATTACTTGTGCTTTCTCATACGTGAGAAGCCCTGAGTCAGAGCCACCCTGCTAAGCCTCCCAACTTCCCGACATACGGAAACTGTTTGGAATAATAAATATGTATTGTTCTAAGCCACTAAGTTTTGGGGCCATTTGTTATATAAAAATATATAATTACTATCATATTTTTGCGAAAATACAGAAAATTACACCTTAAAATATTGAGAATATTTCCAAGTGGTGAGCTGAGAGATAAGTTTTAATTTCTGCTTTATACTTTCCTATATTATCTTTTAAAAAATATATGTTAATAAAAAATATATATGTTAATTATATATACTGTTGGTAAGGTAAAAATATTTTATTTTTTAAAAATTCTTCCTTTTCAGGAAAAAAAGGGCATGATATTTCTAGACCTCTGTATCCTGGTCAAAGGTTCCAAATACTGTGAGTGACTAACAGGACCAGGGAAAGTGGCTGTGATTGCTCCCCCTTGACAAACGTGCCAGAAGATAGAGGGCAAGAAGACAGCTTTGTGTCACCAGGATTAGAAGAAAGTAACCCCGAGAAAGGCTTTCCCCCCTTTTCCCAGCAGGTGTGGTGACTGGCTGGTTAAGATGGTGAATCTACAGAAACTGAAAAATGGCTGTATAGATACAGGCACAGTTTTCTATGCAATGAATGAAAAGGATCATGCTCCTAGACTAAGAGAGGGTAAAATGGACCAGCCATAAAGATAAACGGGGAGCCTATGCAGTGGGCGGGATGCCAGGATCAGCCCTCCTACTGTCTGAAATTCCTCCACCAAGGTTTCACTCCTTTGAGCCTTGGGTAGATTTTGATCCTCCTATCTGGGGCGGACTTTATGGAGATCTCTCTCTGTCTCTCTCTCTGTCTCTCTCTCTCTCTGTTGGAGAGAAAGTGAGTTCAGGGGAAGCACCCCAGGGGAGGCAGGGATAAGAAAGGAGGAAGAAAACAGAGAGGGAGGTTGGAATGCTTTGATGATCAAATGTCAGTTGAGCTTCACTTGTTTTGCCTTTGAGAGAACTTTCTCTTTGGAGATTACTTTCAGTGTTTCAAAATTTCCAATTGCAAACCAAAAATAGCCATGTATCACTTTTTAACCGATCGATAAAGCAATACAGAAATTCCCAAGTCATTATATAGACGATAGAAAGTCACTTTGTTTCATATATTTTTGTTTGAGCTCAAAGAACCTCATAAAATCCTAAGAAATTACCCCCTGGCTTCTCTGATCGTCCCTCTATTAGGAGCAGAATTTATCCCCATATTTCTCTGTGCTTGCACTTTACCCCTAGGGGTCTAGCACTCCCCACACCCAGGAAGTAAGTTCCCCTTTGGATACATACATGCTGCCTTGAATTGGGGGCACACAAGTTCCTAGTGTTCAAACTGACCTCTAATATTTCGGCTTCATTTCCAGTAGAAGTCCCTCCCTCTCATTAGGGTCCCTGTGTGTCTGTCTCAGCTGTCCTCTTTCCACCTTCACTTGAATGCCTTCCTTCTCACTGATAATCCTGCTAAACCCACTTAGCCCTTTGAGCCAGGTGTTATAATACTTATAACAATTAAGCGTTAATGGCAAAGAAAGAATTAGAACCCAGTCTCCTGTTGTGAAGGTTAATTTTGTGTATCAACTTGACTGAGTTAAGGAATGCCCAGGTAGTTGGTAACACATGATTTCTGGCTGTGTCTGTACATTTGACTCAGTAGACTGAGTAAAGAAGATTCACCCTTCCTGATGTGGGCAGGGGACATACAACTGAGGGCCCAGATAGAATACAAAGATAGAAGAAGGGTGACTTTTCTCTCTCTCTCTTCTAGAACTGGAGCATCCATCTTCTTCCCATTGTTATCAGAACTGAAGGTTCTCAGGCCTTCAGAGCTAAAACTTAGACGAGTGCCACCGCCCCCCACTCTGCTTCTTGGACTCAAACTGAATCCCCCTCCCCCCCACCCCCCCGCCCGGCTTACCTGCTTCTCCAGTTGTTGTAGTTGTGCATTATGGGGCTTTCAGCCTCTGTAATCACATGAACCAATTCCTGTAACAAAATCTACCTGTTTATTGTCTGTCTGTCTATCTATCTCTCTATCATCTATTTATCTATGCTATACTATTGGACACATTTCTCTAATACACGTGCCTAATGTATTAGAGCTCTAATACATGTGCCTCCCTCCACCCAGACCTTTTTCCTCTTAGTTTGTCTAGAATTTCTTATATTCTGCCTGAATTTACAAACTCCCATGTAGAGAAACTATACCCTTTTAACTGTGTTTTATCATATGCCCGATGAAAGCCATTTTACCTTCAATTTTTCTTCCATTCTGCTGCCCGAATGATCCTTCCAAACATGACTTTGACCACATCAAAACCCTCCTAGACACTTCTCTGTGGATTCCTTACCCATAGGATGAAGTCCAGCTCAATAGCAGGTTATAAAAGGACTTCTACAACCTAGCCTCAGCCCAGCTGTGTTGGTTACTTAGTGCTGTGTGATAAACCACCTCAAAAGTCATGGATAAAACCAACAACTATTTTTGTTATCATAGCTCCATTGTCTCTATGCCGGCTGGATGCTTTGATGTGGGCGTGGCTGGGCCACCACGTCTGGGACAACCCTGCCTCATATTTTTTCATCTTTTTCCTAGGACCAGTGGGCTAGTCCAGGCCCTTCCTTCTCTTGTGCTTCTCAGAAGAAGAAGCACAAGCACAAATACACAAATCCTCTTGACACCTCCCTAGGTTTTGTCCTGGTCCAGCGTTTGCCTTATTCTGTTAGTCAAAGCAAGGCCCATCACCAAGCGTAGAGTCAGAGAAGAAGGGCTTTGTCAAATTACACGGCAGAGGATATGGATTCAGAGAGGGGTAAAGCATTGGAGCTGTTAATGCAATTTACCATACAGACTCTCCAGCCTTGTTTTCTAACATTTCCTGCTTAGAATTCTAGATAATACGGGCTCCTACTATACTCATTTATTTTTGGCGCTACAAACTACACTTGCATCCACAGTTTTTTTTTTCTTTTTTTTAAAGGTTATTTTATTTATTTATTTATTTATTTATTTATTTATTTATTTTTCGCAGTTTTGGCCAGGGCCAGGCTTGATGTGGGGCTGGTACCCTACTCCTTGAGCCATAGGCGCCACCAAACTTTTTTCATCTCTGTGCTTGTGCTCATTGTCTTTGCTCCAACTAGGCAGATCTTTGCACTTCCATGCACCTCTCACCCTGACTATCATCAAATCAATAACTTCTTTATTTTTTGAGAGGCAGGTGTGGAATCATCTCCAGGAAAGCCTCTCAGGAGTGCTAGAGCCAGTTTATACAGGTTGGAAGAGCTGATTGTTAGCACCTTTTCGCAACTCTTTGTTCACCAGTGACATGTTAGAACCTTGAATTCAGCCACAGTGGGAATATTTACACCACGGAAATTGGCAAATGTTACAAATCAGAGCTTTTTCTTTTTCCTTAAGGATTCTACTATTAAAGGTTTAGTAGCATAATAATGCAGTCTCTCTTAAAACACTGTCCTCCTTAGTTTGTCTTTCTGACACCCTAAATTCCTTGCATCATCCTAAATTCCTTCAAGGCTATATCACCCCACACAGACTAGACATCAAGCCCCAGTAGTCAAGGAACATGTCTTTGTGGTCCCCAGCACTGAACATATCAACCCTCGGTGAACAAAGCTGTGTTGAATAAAAGATGCAAGGGGCCAGCTGAAATTGTCTGGATCAAGAAGATGACCATGAGACATGAAGGGTCGCAAAAAGCTTCCCTGAAAAACATCTCTTTCTCCTCAGCCTGCCGCTGTTTGGGGCATCACCTCTCTAACAAGTCTCAGGTTTAATGGTCATACTCCAGAAAGGGGAATAGTAAGTCCTTCAGCATCTATTGTCATGTTAGTGTAGACTCATTCCTCAAAAGATTCAGAAAGTTTAGTACACTAGCAAGGTTTCTTTGGATAAGCATGGTTTGGGAGGTGTACTTTGAGGGAAGAGAGGCCCAGTGATTTTGTGTTGCAACCAGACTTCCCACAGAGAAGGGACTGAGAATGTGTAAATGTGTGATTGAAGGCTTTTGATGAAGTGACACAAAGATGGTGGACACATTGAAATTGCTACACCTCGTATGGTAATACGTGGGCACTTCTTCTTTGGACTAGACTGAATGTGGGACATAGTCCGAGTTAAAACCACTTATTGTGGGGGCAAATATTCATGGGTAACCTCTTTGATGTACATTGACCTATTTTCTTTCTTAACTTGCACAAAGCCTAATTTTAATTGGAACAAGTGTTTCTAAAGTTTCTACAATGTAAGATGAAGTCTCCATTTTTCTGGCATTTTTATGACAGCTTTGACTTTTAAAGTGAAACCAAATTTCATTAGAAAATGAGCCAACCATGCATTTCTCTGTTAACAAATTGAGACTTAGTGCAGTCGGTCTGTCATGTCTACTTCTAACATAAAGGCATATCAGTAAGTTGAGATGGGTAGAGGCCTGGGTGTCCAGAGGAGATTTGGGTGGCACCTGGGGCTCAGTGCGTGGGGAGCCAGCTCCATATAACGAGGGTGGAGGGTTCAAGCCTGGCCCCGGCCAAACTGCAACAAAAAAATAGCCAGACTTTGTGGCAGGCTCCTGTAGTCCCAGCTACTCAGGAGGCTGAGGCAAGAGGGGTCAACTGAAGCAGACCCAGAGGTGGTATAGACAGTGGGATTGTTAGACACAGACTTTAAAATTAACAGGAAAAATATGTTACGCTTTTTATTGGAAAAAGTGGACAACATCTATGAATACATGAGAACCATCAGCAGAGAACTGGAAATTACAAAAAAGAAGCAAATGAAAATCTCACAAGAAAATGATACCAAATATACTAAATATAAAGAACTTATTCAATGTGTTTAAATAGCAAATGAAACATAGCAAAGGAAAGGAAGGTCAAAGAAATTGTCCAAATTCAAACATAAAAAGAAAAAAATATGAGAAAAATTAAACTGAGGACCCAAAAACCAGGGGAAAATATCAAATCGTCTAACATACATGTAATTAGTGTCCCAGAAAGAGAAGAGAGAGAGTGGGCCAGAAGAAATATAAAGAGGCAATTACCAAGTCTTCCCACATTTATGGAAAACATCAACCCATGGATTAACGAGGTTCGGAGAAGTCCAAGCTGAATAAATATGACACAATCTACACCTTCGTGAATCCAAGTCAAATTCTGATGAAAACAAAAAATAAACAAATCTTGAAAGTAGCCAGAAAAAAAAATAGACATATTACATACAGGGAACCAACTATAAAAATTACAGGTAATTTCACAGAACGAAAGGGAGCCAAGAAACAATGAAAAAATTGTTTAAAGTGTTAGAAAAAAATTAACCCACCCTTAAATATCAGTGAAAGTATCCTTCAGAAACGAAGGCAAAGCAAAGACATTTCAGACAAAAAAAGAGAGATAATGTATCACAAAAAAACTTCCACTAAAAAAGATGTTAAAAGAGGGTACTCATGCCAAAGAAAAACAATATCATATGAAAGCCCAATTTTGCAGGAAGAAATGAAGAGCATGAAGAGAATAAGTATGTAAAAGACCTTTGTTGTATATGAATTCAATGTCTTTAATAGCAATATAATGAGAGTTCATTATATATATATTATGTATGTATGTATGAAAAGTATAACAAGAGTGCAAAGGGCAGTAGTGAGGAAAAATGAAATTATGCTTTTGTAAGGCAATGAGTATTATTCATGAGGTAGTATATTACTTAAGGTAAACTGTAATAAGCTAAAACACATATTGAAATCTCTAGAGCAGTCACTAAAAAAATGGACAAACAAACAAAAAAAACAGAAAGAGGTATACTATAAAAGTCAAGAGAAGAGATCAAATTAAATACTAAAATACTCATGAATCACTAAATAAAAAGCTAAAAAGGAAGTAGGAGAAAAAACAGAAGCAGAGGAGACAAATGGAAAATGAATAGCAATATGGTACATCGAACCCAATCTTGTCAACTGTTACACTGCATCTAAATGGAAGAAGTTCTCTAATTAAAAAGCCAATATACTTAGGCTGGATTGAAAAAAAAGGAAAGACCTGACTGTAAATGTGGTTTACAATGAAAACACAGTTTAAATATAAACAAACAAGTAAAAATAAAATGGTGGGAAAATATTTAGTGCAAATACTAAACACAGGGATCATCAAAGCAGATCATACAGACATTAAAATGACAATTAAGGATTATTTTATACAACTTTATACCAATAAGTTTGATAACTTAGATGAAATGGAAGAATTCCTTGAAAACATAGTTTACAAAAATTGATGAAAGAAGAAATAGAAAATCTAGACATCTCTATCAGTTAAATATATTGAATTTATCACCAAAAACTTTCCCACCAAGAAAATCTCAGGCCCAAATGAGCTCACTGGGAAATTCTATCAAATTGTTAAAGGGGAAATAAGACCCATCTTGTACAAAGTCCTTCTGAAAATAGACTTCTCAATTTGTTTTATGTTACCAAGATAATCCTGAAAACAAGAATGCCAAAGACATTACAAAAGAAAAATAAAATTAGAAACAAATATCTTTCATAAACTTAAATGTGAATATTCTTCACAAAATATTTACAAATTGAATCCATGTATATCTTAACCAAGTAGGGTTATCTCAGAATTGAAATGTTGCTTTAAAGTCTATCAATGTAATTTACTAGTTTAACATATTAAGGGAGAAATGTCATATACTTGCAAGAGAGACAGAAAAAGAATCTAATAAAATTTAACACCCATTCATAATTAAAACATTCAGAAAACTAGCACTAGAATGCAACTTCTTTTGTCCAGTAAAATTATCTAAAATCCTATAGCTAACATCACAGATTGTTGTAAAAGATTGAATACTTCTCTCCTAAGGTCAGCAACAAGATGGTGGTGGCTACCCTCACTGTATATATTCAGCATTGTTCTTTATGGTTGACCAATGCAAGGAGACAAGACCAAGGGGGAAAAGGGCATAAATATTGGAGAGGAAGAAGTTAAACTCTCATTAATAACAAATATGATTTTGTATATAGAAATTCCTACTGAATCTACAAAATAACCACTAGAACTAATAAGTGAAGTTAGCATGATCACAGGACAAAGAATCAATGCACAAAATAAATTGTATTTTCTTTTATAAGCAAGGAACAATTGGAATATGGAACAAAAATGCCATTTATAATATAACCCCAAAATATGAAATTCCTAGGAATAAATATAACAAAAGATATGCAACACTCATATATTGAAACATACCAAAAATTGTCAAGGTAATTAAAGAAAACCTAAATAAAGATGCATACCTTGTTAACACATTGCACAACTCAATATTGTTCAGATGCTTGTTTTATAACCTGGTATATAGATTTATCCCAGATTCCAGCCCAAATCCAGACAAATCCTCCAACCTTTCTCCTTGCTCTAGACATAGTTATAGAGACAAATTTTGAGCATGCTTCAAACATCTTCATATGAGCCTCAGCTGACAGTACTTCTCTTGAGCTTCTTTAATGTCCTCAGGCGGATGTCTGAGGAAAGCTGGTTGATACTCACGTGCAACTGCCCCATTTGTATGGTCACCTCTATAATGCGTCAACAATTGTCTTTCTCTCTTGGTTTAGTCCCCTGCCCCTAGCTCTCAGTGTCATTTCCTCAAATAAATCTTTGTCTTAGGATCTGCTTTTGGAGAACTTACGCAAGACAAGAAGTGATTCCGCAGACTTAACAAAATTAGATCTTATGGCAGCAGTGGGAAAGGCCAAAAAGAAACCTGCAGGACAGAAATGTCAAAAAGCTTAGAGATTAATGACATTAGGTACCTCTAGAAGTTGGGTGAAAACAGAATCAAAAACAAGAAAACAGCTTGAAAGTTTGCTGAAAAGACAGACTCGGGCCCCTCTCACCTTGCAATCAGAATTGCAACCTTAGCAGAAGTTTTCAGAGGTGTTCACTGTAGCAGAAGGTCTATGGACATTAGCACAATTGAGGGTAAAGATTTAGAAATGTTTTATGGGCTGAATTTAAAAATTGTTTCTCTCCCTCTTCAACTCTTTTCATTTATTCTGTCCCCAGAATGTTGACAGTCAGCTTTGTATCACCTAGACAAGAGATCACATGCTAAGGAGTCCAACTAGCTCAGGGAAAAGGTACTGAAGTTATAGCATCAAGGTTTCCCCCAAAGGAATGACCCAGTCAGATTACTAAGTATGGTATTCTAAGAAAAATCACAGTTGGCAAATCTCACCCATTTGAACAAATCCTCTGATCGGTTTTTTACATATTCCATATTTAAATTTGAAGAAACAACTGGGAACTAGCAAACATCTGAAAAAACCTATCGCATGAATGACAGAAACCAAAACAACTAGCAGAAAACAACAACTTGGAAGAAATAGACTACGCAAGGAAGATCAAACTTCAAAAAGGAAAACAAAACTATGTTATTAATGTCCTCTGAAGTATAGGAGGATTTGTGAAACAAGAAGCTTATTGTTAAAAAAAATTAAAGAACAAGAAATACCTTATCTTAATCTGTTTGTATTACTCTGACAGAATATCTGAGAGTGGATAATTTACAATTGAAAATTGGGTGCTCACAGCTTTTAGGGACTGGGAAGTCCAAGATCAAGGTGCCAGCAAGGATGGTGTCTGGTGAGGGCCTAATCTCCACTTCTAAGATGGTGCTCTTAGAAGTGGAGTGCTGCATCCTTTAGAGGGGAGGAATGCTGTTTCTCACATAGAAGAGGTAAGGAGAGCTAACCGACCCATGAAAGCTCATTTTACAGAGGTATCAATCCATTCGTGTGTGCAGAGCCCTCATGACCGAAGCGCCTCCCATTTGGCCCCATCTCCAACATTGTTGCACTGGGGATTAAGTTTCCAAATGAGTTTTGGAGGGGACAAAAACATTCAAACCATAGCCTACCTCAGTGATTTTTAACTGGTGTGCCATGAGAGGATCTTAGGTGTGCTGTGAAAATGTTTCAAGATGATTACTTAAATCATTTTCAAAAGAAGTTCAAAGCACAGTAAGTATATTCTTTTTTTACTCTTTTTTTAATGATCAGCATAATTTAAGTGTGTGCAGAAGCTTAACTATAGGTTTAAGTGTGCTGTGAGATGAAAACTGTTGAAAAACACTGGTCTACCTCTTAGAAATCAGAAGTATGTAAATGAAAAAAGTTCAATAGAAAGTTTAGAAAGGGCAGCACCTGTGGTTCAGTGGGTAGGGTGCTGGCCCCATATAACGAGAGTAGCGGGTTTGAACCTGGCCCCAGCCAAACTGCAACAACAACAAAATAGCCAAGCATTGTGGCAGGCACCTGTAGTCCCAGCTACTTGGGAGGCTGAGGCAAGAGAATCGCCTACTCCCTGGAGTTGGAGTTTGTCATAAGCTATAACTCCACAGCACTCTACTGAGGGTGATAAAGTGAGACGTCATCTCAAAAAAAAAAAAAGAAGAAGAAAGAAAGTTTAGAAAATGAAATTGAGAAATATTTTTATTTATTTATTTTTATTGAATCATAGCTGTGTACAATAATTCAATCATGGGGTACAGTGTGCGGGTTTCACGTACAATCTGAGATATTTTCATCAACCTGATTGACAAAACCTTCATAAAATATTTTTAAAAGTAAAGTGAGACCAAAAAAATAACCCTTAAAAATGAAGATAAAATAAATGATAGAAGATAACAAGAAAATTATGAGATTTCCCTCCCTTTATTAAAATCTACACTTGTATAATATGGATTCCAGGGGAAAAAATGGGGAAAGTGTATTATATCATTGTCAAATTGAGGATTAAAAAAATCCATATAAGCTTCTAGAAAACAAAAGAGAAAATAAAAGGGAACTCCACACAGAAGAAGAATCAAGAATCAGATTTCATAACATCACTAGAAGGTAGAAGACAAGTAAGCAATAGCTTCAAACTTCCGAGTAAAGATATTCTCTCAGATAGATACCTGAAGAAAACTATCAATAAACAAACAGGCCAAAGATGTTTTTGGACTTTCAGGGGCTTAAAAATTATCCCCCATTCACTTTTTATCCAGAAGCTACTGGATGGTGGCTCTACAAAAATAGGGCATAAAGACTCAGGATCTAAAAAGAAAGAGGTCAAAGGAATTCTCAAAAGTTTGGTGAAATGAGATCCCAAGAAGAAAGTGGGAAGCAAGGGGCGAGTGGAGCAAGGCAGAGAGTAAAGAGAAAGAGAGAACTCCCTCATGTGCCTGAATATAGAGAGAAAAGAATCAGGAAGAATTGGAAATCCTGAAGAGACCAATAATGAGTAGTGAATTGAGACAATAACTAAACATCTCCCAACAACAAAAAGGGCCCAGACTGGATAGATTCACTGCCAAATTCTATCGGACCTACAAAAAGAACAGCCGCCTATCCTACTGAAATGCTTCCATAGCATGAAGAAGGTGGGAATCCTCTCCAACTCATCCTACGAAACCAGTTTCACCCTGATACTAGAGCAAGAAAAGGATACAGCAAAAAAAGAAAAGTACAGACCACTATCCTTTGTGAACAAAGAGGCAAAAATCCTCAACAAAATACCAGCACCCTGAATCCAAAAGCACGTCAAAAAGATAATTCACCATGATCAAGGTTTCATCCCAGTAATGCAAGGATTGTTCAGCAAACACAAATCATTCAATGTGGTTCATGACATAAATGGAATTAAAAACAAAAACTATATAATTATCTCAATAGATGCAAAAAAGGCTTCAATAAAATCTAGCATCCCTTCATAATAAAAAGCCTCAACAAATTAGGCACAGAAAGAGCAGACCTCAAAATAATGAAGGTGGTGTATGACAAACCCACAGCCAATATCACACTGAATGGGGAAAAGTTGAAAGTAGTCCCCCTAAGAACGGAAACAAGGCAAGGATGCCCACTGTCACTACTTCTATTCCATGTAGTACTGGAAGTCCTAGCTGAGCAATCAGGAAAGAGAAAGAAAAAAGGGCATCCAAACAGAAAAGGGGAGGCCTTGCTACCCCTATTTGCTGATAAGATCTTATACCTAGAAAACCCTAAAAATGCCACCAAAAGACTTCTAGCCTTGATAAATTCAGTAAGGTTACAAGATTAATGTACACAAATCAGTAGCACTTCTTCAAATCAAGAACTAAATACCATTTACAAGAGCTGCAACGAAAATAAAATACCTAGGAATATACTTAACCATGGCAGTGAAAGATCTTTACAAGGAATGAAATGTCTTTTGTAGCAACTTGGATGGAACTGGAGGCCATTATCCTAAGTAAAATATGTTAGAAATGGAAAAACAAATACTGTTATGTTCTTATTTATAAATGGGGGCTAAATGAAGGACATATATGGTCACAAAGTGGTGTAATGGACTTTGAAACCTAAAAGGGGAAGAGATAAAAATCTACCTATTGGTTACGATGCACACTACTCTGTTGATGGCTACACTAAAAGCCTCGACTTTAGCATTATACAATTCATCCATTAAAAAAAAAAAAACACTATGGCTTCTGTATATTTTGAAATAAATTTTTAAAAAAGAACTCTGGTTACATATCAGGATGTTTACAGCTCACTGAAAGTAACAGTGAGCAATTACAAAATATATTAATGTGCAACAAGTAGGGGAAGTTAAATTATCATAATATGAAAAAATTATTAATGAGATATTTTACATCCTTTTCTTCATAGTAAGTCTTTGAAATTGACTGTGTACTTTATTCTTAGATGTATCTCAATTCAGATGCTGAAGTTCCATTAGAAATATTTGATCTATGCTTAGATTTCATAAAATTTACAGTTGAAAAAGTAGATTTACATGCCCAAGTTGTTCCAAAAATATTTTAAAATTTTGAAGTAACTCAATCTTTCACCAAAAATTATTTTCCCTCCATTAACATTCATATTTCTAAAACTGGTTCATCTTTTCACTTCAAAGAATTGATTCAACTTTGAAGCAAAACCAAATTAATTTGAAAGCTACATCTGTCCAAGTAAAGTAAATTCATTGCTCCTGTATCAACTCAGTGATATTAATATTGAATTCAAAAGAGTACTGCATAAATTGAGAAGCAATTCTAAATTTATCAGTATCAACAAAGTGATGTTCACATTTTTCTTGTAGTTTTTACAGCCAATTTTTGTTGACTACAATTAAAATTTGCATCCTGATTCTAATTTTTAACATGTAATGTCTATTTGCTTCATGGAAAATTTTAATTTTAACGTGAATTCTTTTTGTTTTCCATAGAGCTCAAGTTTAAATCATTCCTATTCAATATGATACAATTGAGAAAACATAAATCACATTGAACTTTTTGTTTAGTTTTGTTTTTTTTCAATTATTAAATGTGGCAAGCCTGTTTTTTATTCCAAGGAAATCTTGAACTAAAATTACCAGTACTGAAAACCTTTATAAAACTCTTCCACAACTCAAGCAATCAACATGGGTTAAAAACAATTCATTGCCTTCTATTTTTTCAAAAGTTTCATAACCTAGTGATATACAACATGTTTACGAATAAGTTTAGCGATTGTATACATCACACTTTTTTTAAGAAAAATTACCACACATACTTTTAATATGTATCACACCATGAGATAAGGCAATATGGGAAAATTCTGAGAAATCTAGATTTTTTGATATAACATGGCTGGGTCATCACCTGTCTTGACAGAAACTAATTTTTTCCTTTCTAGCTAAAACTCTTCTTTGACTTTTGTAAGAGATTCAAAACTATACATTGAGTTAGATTGTTTTTAGGTTATGGACAGACAACATTTCTAAGTAAATTTGAAAGTCATTTTAGACAAAAATGTAATTCAAATGAGCCCAGTATTATCTCTTATACCAGGTGGCATACCTAAAACTAAAAAGCAGGTCTGGGCATGGTGGCACATGCCTGTAAACTCTGGGAGGCCAAGGCAGGTGAATTGCTTGAGCTCAGGAGTTCAAGACCAGCCTGCGCAAGAGCAAAGCCCCATCTCTAGCCAGGTGCTGTGGTGCACACTCATAGTCCCAACTACTTGGGAGGCTTACACAACAGGATTGCTCAGCCTTATCAACTCTGTCCATAAGTAAATAAATAAATAATAAATGAAAAAGAAAAAAAATTCCTAATTTTTCACATTTTGAATCAATTGATTTTTGACAGTGCCAGTCTTATATTCAATAAGTTATTTGTTTAAGTGACTTAACTGAAATTTTTCACTTTTTGTACAATATCTTTTGATCTCTTTCTCATGATTTTCTAACAAAATGTTCATAACCAAAATAATTCCTTTTATCATCTCTCCATCCATCTAAAAATGGTTATCATTTGTATGTGTGTGGAAGAATTCAGACCATTTTATATCTGGCCAAAGTTGCAAACTCAGATGCTATCAAAAATTGTTTAAAAAATTTTTGTTAGGCCAGGTGATGTGGCTCACACCTATAATTCTAGCACTCTGGGAGGCTGAGGCTGGTGGATTGCTTGAGCTCACGAGTTGGAGACCAGCCTGAATAAGAGTGAGATCCCTGTTTCTAAAAAAGTAGCTGGGCATTGTGGCAGGCACCTCCACTCCCAGCTACTTGGGAGGCTGAGGCAAGAGGATCACTTGAGCTCAAGAGTTTGAGGTTGCTGTGAGCTACGATGCCGTGGCACTCTACTGAGGGTGACAAAGTAAGACTCTGTCTCAAACAAAAAACAAAAAGAAAATTTCTTTTTTTAAAACATTTAATTCTGATTTCAAGTGACTAGTTTCTTTAATTCATTTTTAGCTGTTCAAAGAAAACTTCTCATCAAATTCAGCATGTTTGCTTTAAATGGTTCTTACTACTGTCTACTTTATTATCTTTTTTTTTTTTTTTAAACTTAACAGCTTTCTTGTTTGATTCAACTAAAGCCAAATGCACGTGCCATATGTTGTGCAATTTGGGACATACGTTCTTCTCGCCTCTCTTCTTCTTTACCCTTCCTGTCGTTGTACTGGCTTCTGCATCAACGTACTAGCTCCTACTCAATTCCACATCAGTAGTATGACTTCATTTTAAATTTTATAATATGTCCAAACTTTTTTTTAACTAGAAACATAATTTAATTATATTATAATTAAAATAAGTAGTTCAATTCAATTACCAATTGCAATTTACATAGGAACCACTATAAGCGGAGCTGTCTGCATAAAATATTCAAATAAGCACATTATGATGTTACATTAGTGCATAGGAAAAAATCATTTGAACTGAATCAATCCATCCGCTGACTGGATCAGTGACGTGTTTGTGCATAAAACTAGAAATGATGCCGGCGCCTGATTCGCACGCTGCAACTTAATGACCAAACCTCACGCAATGTGATGGTTAAAGGGAAATGCTTCCTGAGAGCATCAAGTTCTATTTAAGAGAAAAATCTTTTACAGTGTGACAGTGTTTAAATGTAAATTCCTTACTGAACAGCACAGCGATGCGGGAGAAGGAGGCATTTTGGTAGGTGATCTCAAAAACATCTCAATTATTCCCTAGAGCAGTCTGTGTATGGTTAATCACATTTTGGGTTTTGTTTGTTTTTTTTTTTTCCTTTTCTTTAGAGATAGAGTCTTGCTGACTGCACTAGCTCGCTTACACTTCACCAAGCTGGATTACAGTAGTGCAATCATATCTCACTGCAGCCTCAAACTGGCCTCAAGCCATCCTCCCGCTTGGGCCTCCACAAAGATTACAGGCATGAGCCATCACACCTGACCTGTTATCCATAGTTTGCATGAAGAAACTGACACTCAGATTTAGTGGCTTGTCCACGGCTACACAGTCAATCAGGGAAGGAGGCAGCTGAACCCAAACCCTACATTGTGTGTGCTGGTAAGTGTGTGCCCATTGCTCGGTGTAATCACGGACCTAACTGAAAAAACAGTATGGTTTTTTCTTATCTGCTCCACCTGTCCCCCCCTCCTTTTAAAATCTACAAGGCTGTGATTGTTAGAACAACTTTGTTGTGAAAGTTGGGACATTCAGGAAATTTTAATATTTTTATCTCCTTTGGGATAGGAACTACTGTACTAATGATACAAGAGTCTGCTTTAGTGGAGTTAACACTCTTATGTACAAGGAACAGAAAACTACAATAAAAAAACTCTTAGTCAGGTTCTTTTCTCACAATTAAATTTTGTGAACTTGCTTAAAGAGAAGCTCTTAAGGTATTGGTGCTTTCAATGATCTTAGGATTGTACAAGGTCATCTCTGTGCACAGTGATTCCGCCAAGGTGTCAGGCAAATAGGTGCTTCCTAGGAGCTTTTGTTATTGAACGTGGAGCTCTTGCTTCCAATTCTGGGAACTGATTTTCATTCCTGTTCGTCCATTATTGTCCTTAGGATTAAGACTTTCTAGCTCTTCAGTGGGACAGGGCAAAGGAACAGAGGAGAAGGGCAATATTCTCCCAGATGAAGAACATCAGACTGACCAGGGGACTTTGTTCCTTAGAGAGAAGAATATTCCAATCATCCCATTGAGGGAGTAACATGATCAGTAAAACCATGACTTTACAACGCATAGAACCTATGGTTCATTTTAAGGCTACTGCAAAAGCTACAAGAAGAGGAGTTTCCTTTGAGTGGTGCAACTGGCTCTGTAAAACCACCACCTGTAGTTTAGGCTGCAGCTGAGGACTGGGGCTGATTCTTTCAGGGCAGATTAAAGCAAATGAAAAGACCCATTTTTGGAAATTATCTTTTATTTATAAATATTTGTTGTCTAGTTTTTGAGACTTTGGAAAAATAAGAAGTTAACTGATGACTTCATACTGAACCTCAGAGTCAAAGCATTGCATAATAGACATACTCTTATTTGACAATGTGAATGTTACCTTTTTTGCAGTATTATTATTATTGCTCAATATTTTGTTACAGCAATCGTCTGATTTCTTTTCTGAATGTATTTATCTTCGTTCTTTCTTTACAAAGTTTTTGTTTCTGGTTCTTATCTTACACATTGTTATTGTTATTAAATGTTAAGCCTTTTTGCTTTTGTGAAGGTGAAAAGTGGAAACCAAATAAACACATGTATATGAAAAAAAAAAAAAAGATTTTTCCTAAATAAAGCCTCAAAGGAGATAACGTTTAGAGAGTATGTTAGAGTTCAGCCAGATCCTTGCACCAAGGGGAAAGCCTAAAGTTCAGTGAGGTTAAGTGATTAATCGAAAGCCACACAGCGTATTCATTCTGTGAGACTGAGACTTCTACGTTTTCTTTCCAGCTAATGACTTGTGGGTGAGGAGAGGAAGAAGAGAAGGGAGTGGGTGGAAGAATCAGAGGAAGCGAAAGTCTGTGTAAAGCTCCCGGTGAGACTCGGTTTGAAACTCTGCTCCTATACTTTTTGCTGTGACATTAACCAGGTTTCTGAGCTTTTCTGAATCCCAGCTGTGAAATGGGAATGACACAGACCTCCTAGGGTTGTGGTCAGATTTGACGAGCTGATGTGTGTGCAAAGGCCTCAACCTCTTGAAGACACGACCTTTCCTTTACTCACTGTCTGCCAAGTAGACTTCCTTTCAAACTTCAAGCTCCCCAGACCCCCAGATTAAGCATTCTGGATTGGTGGATCAAACTGCGCTGTGTTCACCTGCTGTTCCCAGCCTCCCCTATGACTTTTTGTGCCCTAAGACTTCCCCAGTTCTCCCTCGAGTCCTTTTTCTGTGATCATACCCTGTACCAGCCTCTCCCTTGTCACCTCTAAGAATCTTGCCATCCTAGCAGGAGCTCTGCATAACAGTTGGATAGTGTGACAGGCTTCAAAGTGCTTTCACAGACTTTCTCCCCTTTGATCCTCACCACAGCCCTGCAGGGGAGGCAGGGCAGCTGTTACTGTCCACATTTTACCACGAAGAAACTTGAGGCCAGAGAGGCTAAGTGGTTGGTCCAAGGCCACAAGCTGGAGAACCTCAGCTTTGAGGTTGGAAGTTTTAGGTTCAAGTCTCAGCTTCTATATTTGCTTGTGGCCATGAGTAAGCTATAAAGGAGTGTTGCTAAGCCAGAGTTTCTCCATCTATAAAATGGGAATGTTTGTTGTGTATCTGCGAAGGTGTGTGTCTTCTGTACACAGTGCTTAGTAGACAGCAAGTATTCAAGCCAGACCAGAACCCAGCATGACTCGCCATTTCGCCACACTATTCCTCAACAACGGTCCAACTAGAAGCAAGCACTCCATCCCTGAACTTTGGGAACTTTCATTGTCTTCATCAGGAGTCTTTGATTTTATGCTTCAGAAACTAACTCTGGCTGACAAACAGCAAAGAGGATGTTGCCAAGACACTGCTAAGGCTACACCATGGAAGAGCAGAAAAATCACTTCTTGGGAGGGAACCATGGCAGTTTCAGGAATCTCACAGGCCTTTGGGGACAGTCCAGGGCCAGCTGCCTTTCTTCCCATTGTGCATTCTCTCCACTTAAAATCCACATTTACAGAAGAGAAGATCTGATTGGCATAGCTGGGCCATGTGCCCACCATGTGGGCAGATGGGCAAGGGTGGTTGGCAGCCCACCAGAATGATACAGAATGGAGGAAAGACAGTTCTCAAATAAATGAACACCATTACTTAGCCCTCACGTAGCCCTGTACGGCTGGTTGTATTTGCTTGTGCTTCTGCGTTAACACCCACACTGGATCATTAGTTCTGAGAGGTCGGGGCAGGAATAAGGGGAGAACACCTCTTTCTTATGTTCAGATTCAGTATGGAAGCCTGGAGACTGGCCCAGGGGCCTTGCACATAAGTGTGCTCAGTAAATGTCAGGCGATTGATAGATTTTGATTTTGTTGCAGTCTTCACTCTTTCCAGTCCAAAAAACCAAATTAGAGATTTCCTGACTTATCACAGCTCCTAAACCTCAGGTACTTATAAGCAGCCACCAATAAGCAATCAATCAATAACAATTCCCCTAATTAGCTTGCTCACATGAACCAATAAGTTTCTAGGGCCTAGCCACTTCCCATCACAAGCACTGTGTGGTGTGCCAGGTGTCTCGCCAGAGACTTGATTAATAAGTCCTTATAACTGAAGCTGAATACAATTAATTGCATAATTTTGAACTCTTCAAGTTTAATTCCACAAAAATTACATCACAGAATCAGGACATGATGAAGTATTTCTAACAAGAACAAAGGCAACTTGCATGAACACTGGTTCATATCTATGACATGTCTCTGTGACACGTTGTGTACATGCCAGGCACAGACAGTTGCTATATTGCTGTCAATAAAAATTCATGAAGGCTGGGCCCTCACCTGTAATCCTAGTACTCTCAGAGACTGAGGCAGGTGGACTGCTTGAGCTCACAAGTTCAAGACCAGCCTGAGCAAAAGCAAGACCCCGTCTCTACTAAAAATAGAAAATCTGAAGCAAGAGGATCATTTGAATCCAAGAGTTTGAGGTTGTTGTGAGCTATGATGCCACAGCACTCTACCCAGGGTAACACCTTGAGACTCTATCTCAAAAAAAAAAAAAAAAATTACGCAGCTCAGGTGCTTAAATGGATTCCCAAACATGTGGCTCAGTATTGAAAAAAATTGGACATTATTTCTAGTCAGTTCCAACATTTGATAACATTAATGACATTCTCCTTAAATCTGTGCTGATTTTAATTTTTCCGTAGGGACAGACCCTAGATCTGCTCAGATCTTGGGATTTGTTTGGTTTGATTTGGTTTGGTCTTATTTTTTCTCTCTGGGAAGTTCCCCAAATTTTTTCCTTTCAAATGGTTACTGACCTGCTGGAGGACATGTCAGAAAACAGCTGATGAATAAAAACAGCGCTATCAGGCGGCGCCTGTGGCTCAAAGGAGTAGGGCACTGACCCCATATACGGGAGGTGGCGGGTTCAAACCCAACCCCAGCCAAAAAATTGTAAAACAAACAAACAAACAAACAACAACAACAAAAAACAGTGCTATCTGGCTTTGACAAAACTTGTACTCAATTGAGTATGCAGGATTTTCAGGAAGAAAATCTGAGAAATTAATTAATTAACTGTAACTGAATTTCACCTCTTTAACCTTAACTCGTGAGCAAACCTGAGCTAAATAAACATCTGACCATTCAATCTCTTTCACTTAAGGTTAACTTGAGTTTATTATTCAGGCTACTGCCCTTGTGTATAAGGCAACGCATAAATTACGCATACTAATTACCCTGGATGGGGGACCACTTTAATGAATTCTTTTAATTAAACTGCAACACTGTGGTTTTGCACAGGATGGTCTATATTTCATCCTTAAACTACTGTAACCTTCATCTTTGTCTGGGCAGCCCACACATCCAACCAGAGAAGGTCTGACTTTAATTCATCTAAGTATATACATTTCGCAACCCCCCTTGCCTCATAGGAGAATTTGAAAAATGTTTCTCTTCTGCTTTGAGGTTAAGAAATTAGATGACTCTTTGAAATGTTATGATTCTGCTGGAGATGCTGAAGTGGAAAAGAAAAAGACAAAACAAAAACTGAAATGAAAGGATTGACCACCACAGCACTGCAGTCTTTAAAATACAAATAACGACAGTCATATTAACAATGTTCTTGTTAATATGTACTACTGAGCAAGTGGCATTCTTCATTTTGTGATCGTTATATACCTGAGTTTACTGTAAATAATCGTACCATGAGTCCAGTTTTCAAAGATACAATTAGTTTTCTATTGTCTGGAACCATTAGTGGATGCAACAGTAGAGAAAATTGGAACCAGTGTGTATTTTAGCCCTGAGTATTCATCTTCTCTTCTTAGTAAGCTCCTGCTTCTAGGCAGTAAAATTGATTGCCTTGAGTTTACTTTGCTGGTGACCCAAAGGTGTGGTTAGTGGGAGAGGAAAAAAAAGAGAATCAAAGGGCCAAAGGACTATCTCAGCAAACCTTTGCTCCCTTTGGTAGCTCAGTAGGGAGAGTAGAGGATTGTAGACACCAGAAAACATGGTAATCCATGATAATTCCCAGCTAAATCAGCACATATTGAGCACCTACTGTATTCCTAGCATATTTATGCCAGAATATTGAAGTGATGGGGATATGTTCTATTTGAGTTTTTTTTTAAGAAAAATAAAAAACATTTGCATATACATGTTTGTACTTATATGGATAAATTTGGGAAGATGCAAAAACACTGTTGAGGAAGTTTGCTTCTAGAAAGTATTGGAGGTCTGCGTTGGAGGAGAACGTAGGTACTCTATAGCTTCCTCCTCCTTCTCATTCTTTTTTTTACCATGAACATGTGATACTTTTTCATTCAAAAATTTAAAACAATAAAAATAGCTAGGGAGTTCATAGTTCACTGCAGAGACAAACATTTCACTCTGTAATGTGGCGAGTGCTGTGAAAGGTGAACATACCCATATTCTGCAAATATTCTGCAAACATAGAGGAGGGATCTTCCACCTGTGTCTGGTGAAGTCAAAGAAGGTTCCTTAGAGGAGGTGTCATGTAAGTTGGGCCTTGAAGAATGAGTGTGAGAGTTTTTTGAATAAGTATCAGCCATCAAGTAACAGGGAGAGGACGACAGCAGAAGATGATTCCACCTACTTAAGATTATTCTCTTTCAGAAATGCTGTTAAGAGATGTGCTACTCTAGGGCATTCCTGATGTCATATGGACATACTGTTTAAATCATTCTGATTTCCGGCAAGGTGATTGAGAGTGATATATAGGAAATGATCCCAAGGAAAATTGCTTACTCTGGAAAATAATTGGATATACCTGAAATTCTTTTTTTGTTGTTGTTGAGACAGACTCTCACTATGTTGCCCTTGGTAGAGTCCCGTGGCATCACACTCACAGCAACCTCAAACTCTTGGGCCTAAGCGATTCACTTGCCTCAGTGTCCTAAGTAGCTGGGACTACAGGTGCCCACCATAGCACCTGGCTATTTTTTGTTGCAGTTATTGTTATTTAGCAGGTCCGGGCTGGGTTCGAACCCACCACCTTCAGTGTGTGTGGCTGGCACTGTAACCACTGTGATACAGGCACTGAGCCTGAAATTCTTACTTGTTTTTCTAATAATCCTTGAAAAACTTTCACCAAGCCCTAACTTAACCTAACATTTGTGCAAAAGTAACTGACGGAGAGAATACAACCGATCTTTGTTTTGATGAGAGAGATAAAAAGTATAGGATTTTTTTGTTAGCAAAGACTAGCTCTTAATGCCACATTATCAAATTTAGACCTGAAATCCCCACCTGTACCTTGTAGCCTGATAGATTAAGTCAGGAACATGACAGCTTCAAATTCCATATTTTACCATTGACGGAGTTCTTTGGGACACCCAATTCTCTTATTCTGAGGTTATGAAAAGCCATCAGTCTGGACTGAGTGGTTGTAGGTGAAACACAGCCTCTTAACCCCAGAGCAAGTTCTAGAAAGAGGGATTTGGTAGAACTAGGCAGGGCTCTCCCTAGGCCTCTTAGAAATCCCATCTGCATATATAATGACAAGGGGGAGAGGCAAGGTGATTTATCTCATTACTCCCCTGATGCTGGTATGATCGATACCTTTCAATTAGTTACTGAGCCATGGCTACATGCCAGATGCAGGGGATGCAAAGATGAATGTCACATGGTCGCTGCTCTCCAATAGCTCACAGGGAAAAGAAAGTTACTGACGGGCCACTGTAGTCCAGCGTAGTACAGAGTCAAGCACAATGCTGGCAACCAGGATTCTTCCCTAAGAAGCCGGAAGGGCTTCACAAAGAGTCCAAAGACTCCTGAGTAGGATCCAAATACACTTTCGAAATGGGATCTATTCCTAAATGCTTAACTGATGTTTTCTATTTTAGATCAAAGAAGCAGAAGAAAGTCTGATATGCATGTACAGACTCTAATTTAAAGGGAGAGTTCTATAATCAGTAGATAGCTAACCCTAAAGGGAGATTTTTCTCTCCCCTAATATTCTCAGCAAGTTTAGGAAGCCCCCTAGCCTGTTATATAATCTAGGACAAACACTAGACTCCAAAGTGATTTTTTTTTTTAGTGACAGTGGTAGCTCGTGAGACAGACAACCCAGTTTCCCTTTTGATGTGCTGTGTGACGTTGGATAAGTCACTTAGCTGCTCTGATTCTCAGTTTCCTCATCTGTGAAACCTGAATAATAACAGAACCTGTATCACAGAGTTATTAATGGTGATTAAATGAGATAATGGATGTAAAGGTCTTAGCAAAGTGATAGGCCCCTGGGAAGTAATCAGTAAGGCCCCTGGGAATAATCAGTATGAGTAAGGCAAGTGTATGTCAAACTTCTAAACAAGAGGATTTTATTGCCAAATTACCAAAATGACTCTAGGAGTCTTCCAAAGCTAGCCAGCAGAATGTACGAATGTAAATAACCAAAGACTGTAAGTACAATAGATTGCATTCACACCAGCTGGGGTGGCACTCCTGGGCTAGATGGTACAGCCAGTTGTTCCTGGCTACACACCTGTGCGACATGTTACTCTCCTGAATACAGCAGGCAAATGTAAGATACTAGGCATTTGTACCCTCATATTAATCTGAAACAAATTTGAAACAAAAGAATGTAAGTAACCATAACACAGTCCCTTTCCACGGACATGTGAAGGTGCTGGCACGCACACCCGTATTCATTTCAGTTTAGAGACCACATTACTCTTTTTTTTTTTTTTTTTTAATTGTTGTTGCGCGTTTGGCTGGGGCTGGGTTGGAACCCACCACCCTCAGTACATGAGGCCGGCGCCCTACTCACCGAGCCACAGGCGCCGCCTGAGACCAAGTTACTGTTATGGAGACGCTAGTGAGAGGCCTGGAATGAATTCTTAACTAGATGCTACTTTTATTGACTTACTTAAAAGCTAAAAGGAAAGTGTCAGTCCCTCCTGGCCCTGTGGGACTCCGCGGAAACGACTCGGCCCACCCAGAGCGTAGGCGCGAAGCGGGGCACAGGGCACAGGCCTGGGGCTGCCCAGCCCCCTGCAGCAGCTCCAGGACTCGGTGCCAGGGCCTCGGCTTTGATCCCTTTGTGTTTCCCAAGCCTTCCTCATGCAGAGTCCTCGGGCTGTCCTGGCAGGGACCATCTGCTCTGACGCCCCAGCTGGCCTTTTGGAGCCCTCCGCTCCGCCGTATAAACCCTGCCTGTTTGGCAGCTACAAGTGCTGGCGTCCCTTTGCTCTCTTTCTTGGTCCGAGTGATGTCATGAAGGACTGGACGAAGCATACGGGTTCAGGACTCTGACGGCCGCAGAGGGAGGTTTACCTCGGAAGAGAAGCCTTGGGGTCCCAGCCAATGGGGCGCATTGGTAGAGGGCCGAGCACACAGTTTACAGCTGGCACGGTGTCGCCAGGCTCAAAGCTCAGCTCCCAGCGGGAAGCGGGGGCATTGGTCACCCTCCCAGACACCCAGCGCGGTGGGGAGGCCCCAGAACTGCTCATACGGGGGATGGGGGCGCCCTTGTTTCTGTAGCTTCGGTCTGAACAGAGAGAGAATCACCAGCTGTGGACTGGCGGCTGCTTCCAGAAGGTGTGGAAGGAGAAGCCAACACCAAGCTCCCCAGAGCTGGAGCCAGAAGATCAGATTTGAAAGTACAAATGGCTGTGTGGATGTACGACGGACGAGCAGGCAGCTCAAGAAAGGATGGGGAAGTTCTCTCTGGGCTGATGTAAGCAGCACACCAAGATGAAAGTGAAAGCAGTGGAAACTAACAGAGTGTAGACTCTTCCACCGTGTTCCTAAGAAGGTTGGAGGTGAGGTGGTTATGTCGGGGTTGGCCTCTCATCCATAGACGGATGAGAGTGTCTTCAGGGATAGACGCCTACAAGAGACCCATAACGACTTGAGGGAGAGAGGAAGAGCCTGAGCAGAGCGGGGACTGCGTGGGAGTTTTTTTTTTAGACAGTCTTGCTGTGTATCCAGGGTAGAGTGCTGTGTTGTCAGCACTCACAGGAGCCGCAAACTCTTGGGTTCGAACGATCCTCTTGCTTCAGCCGCCTAAGTAGCTGGGACAACCGGCACCAGCCACAGGCTGTTTTTGTTTTTGTTTTTTTTTAATTTTTAAATTTTTTAATTTTCAGTAGAGACAGCGCCTTGCTTTTGCTCAGGCTGGTCTCAAACTTCTAAGCTCAGGCCATCCACCAGCCTCCACCTCCCAGAGTGCTAGGATTACAGGTGTGAGCCACTGTGCCCGGCCAATGGGAATTGTCACTGTATTTTTATGTACAGTCACATGTCACTTAGCAACAGGGATACATTCTGGGGAATGCGTCATTACAATCTACAATTTTCACTGCATGAAATTATGTATGTGCAGTATAATACATCCATACAGGGTGTATGCAGACAGGATATAAAGACAGGAATCTTTATATACTATATATCCAGGTTCCAAAATTTCTGAAAGATTCTTTCCATAGTTGATAGGTCCAGATAGACTATCAGTTAATGCCTGCAAGTTAAAGTTTATGTCATTTTCTAACAATACACAGGCTCTGTGTATGCCCAAGATGCTGCTTGGAAAAACTATAGACTATTTACAAACTAGTAGATCCAAAGATTCTCTCTCTCTCTCTCCTTATCTTTTTCTCTCCCTCCCCCAAAACACACAGATCTAATTATAGTGCTTTAAGTGGAAGCTGTAGATATCTTTTATGTAGTGGCATTGCACTGTGTAAGTTTAGCTAAACTAGAACTTGTTTTCTCAGAAATCCTTTCCCTATAGCAGTATTTTTCAACTTATTTTTTTTTTATCTCCTTGCACACTTGAACCTATAGTTAAACTTCCACAGCACAACTTAAATTATGTTGATCAAAAAAAAAAAAAAAAAAAGAGTAAAGGCTGGGCGTGGTGGCTCATGCCTGTAATCCTAGCATGCTGGGAGCCTGAGGTGGGTGCATCACTTGAGTTCAGGAGTTCAAGACCAGCCGAGCAAGAGTGAGATCCTACCTCTACTAAAAATAGAAAAATTAGCCAGGTGTTGTGGCAGGCACCTGTAGTCTCAGGTACTTGGGAGGCTGAGGCAAGAGGATCACTTGAGCCTAAGAGTTTGAGGTTGCTGTGCGCTATGAACATCACAGCATTCAATTCCAGAGTGACAGAGTGAGACTCCATCTCAAAAAAAAAAAAAAAATTAGAAAAACCCATATACTTGCCGTGCTTCGAATTGTTTTCAAAAATAATTTCATTAATGACCTTTAGAAATTTTCATAGCACACCAGTTAAAAATCGCTGCCCTGTAGAATTACAGGTTCATGTGTGCCACAAGAGAAACCTGCACGAGATTTTGGAGGCAGCAGTGAGACAGCATTTAGGCTTTGAAGGCTGGTTCAGGGGGCCTGGCACTGTATTAATTTGCAGGAACTAGTGCTGATTTGCTCACCTTATTGGTGTAGGTGTGTATTGTACCTGAGCTCACAGTTCCTTTGACTCCCACAAGATTCCCTCCCTCTGCTTTTCTAAGTCCTGAGCCAGGTATATGCATAGCTCCATACCAGCTTTCCCCCAAAGCTACTCGTATCATGGAGGATGGAGGCATGGAGAGACAGGTGGAGGTTCCAGTACATCCTCCTGGGTTCCTGAATATCCTTTTCTCTTCTACTTCATGACAGAGCTTCTTTCCCAACTGCCACCAAGTGAGTATGTCGATTTCTGACCCAACACCAGACACGGGGTTCACAGCCTTGAATAGTCCTCTCTGCTTGTACCTGCAATTTGCATGCAGTCTACTCCCTATAAGAAAGACTTTATTCACAGCTCTGATAGTGTTTCTGTTTCTTAGATTTAACTTTGCTTAATATGTTATCCCAAAATGTCTAGAGACATGTCTTGGTCTTACCACTGGTAAGAACACAGCAATCCGAGGCATTAGTTTCTCTACTTTGCAAGTAAGAAAGCTGATCATACACAGAAAAGATAAGTCACCAGGCTGAGAATCTAACTCAAAAAATCCATACCCTTTGACCATACTATACTGCATTGTCTTCCAAAGTAAGAGAGTAACTCAGTGCAAAAAATATTGTCGTAGTAAGTGAAAAATCAACCTCTAGAAGAGACTATAAAGACAGCACTGCCAGCTTCTAACTCAGAGAAAGGGGGATGCAGGCAAATGTGGGGAACAAGAATGCTTTGACTCTTCTGGGGTTGAGGAGATGGGTGATGTCAACCCTTCAAGCTTCTTAGCTATTTTGAATAAATGAGGGATGAGAGTTAAGTATTCTGTATTCAGTACTAAAAACTGAGGAATTTGGATTCATGCTACACAGCCAAAAAGTCTTCTATAAAAATGTCTATGAATAGGCTCAGCACCCGTGGCTCAGTGAATAGGGTGCCGGCCACATACACTGAAGCCGGTAGGTTCAAGCCCAGCCTGGACCTGCTAAACACCAATGACAACTACAACCAAGAAATAGCTGGGTGTTGTGGCAGGCACCTATAGTCCTAGCTACTCAGGAGGCTGAGGCAAGAGAATCGCTTAAGCCCAGGACTAGGAGGTTGCTGTGAGCTACGATGCCACAGCACTCTACCAAGGGTGACATAGTGTGATTCTGTCTCAAAAAAAAAGGAAAAAATCCATAAATATCCCCAAAGACAAAGAGTGTGATGGTTAATTGCATGTGTTAACTTGGCTGTGCCTAGTTAAGCGTTATTTCTGAGGGGGTTTTCCAATGAGGTTAGCACTGGAATTAGTGGACTCAGTAAAGCAGATAACCCTCCCCAATGTGGGTGGGCCTCACTCAACGTGTTGAAGGCCTTGATAGAACAAAAAAGTGGAGGAAGAAGGAATTTGACCCCTTTTCTTCCTGTCTGCCTGCCTGATCTGAGATATTGGTCCTGTCCTGATGTTTGGCATGGACGTCCTCTGGTATTCACAGTCTGGAATCACACCACTAGGTCTCCAATTTGCACACAGCAGAGGGGAGATCATGGGACTTCTCAGCCTTCCTACTACAAAAAGAATGCTCCAAATTCTCATAATCACATGAGCCAACTCCTTATTACAAATCTCCTTTTGTGTGTGTGTAATCTCCAAATGATTCTATTTCTTTGGAGAACCCTGAGTAATACAGAGAGTATTATGTAATGTTAGGAAATACAGATTTTTGAAGGCTTTGTACTGGTTCAGGTAAGGCCTGCACTCTTCCTCGGGTTACTCTGATAATGTCCATTATCCCAAATTGCTAGAAAATGTTATTACAGCAGAACTGTTACAGGACTCGTGAATTGAAACCAATAGACTCTCACCAAAGATGATAGGGGAAGGAATTTTACTTGCTGTCGGGGGAAATCAGCAGGCCATCAGCCTTAAAATAATGAACTGCCCATCAGCTCTGTCCTTTGATTGGACTCACAAGTAAACAGACAAAGGAATTACCATATTATTCCTTATTGGAGGTGTCAAATCATGTGCAGGGTTTACGGAAGCAGAAGCAAGCAGCAAGCGTTAGTTTCAAATACCCAGGGAAGCTAAGTTTTACAAATTCTTAAGGGCTGGGTTACCCTGGGGATGACTTGCAGGAACGTTCTTGGGCTTCTCTGAGAAGGCTTTGGGTTTTTTTAGACATTACTTTTGCTGGGTATCCTCTCAGAACTATCTAAGGCCCTGTAACAAACTGGTCAACATATAGGGGTGGTCAACATAAGGAACTAGGCCTGTGGTACTGATATGCACCTATACAGTAGAACCTCTATAAGTTGATCACCCAACAAACTGGTCATTATACAGAGGTGCTCAATGTAGGAAGGTGGTTAACTATGGAGGTTCCACTTCTTTAGAGGCCCATCTCCAACATCAGCCACACACAGGGAGTTAGGGTTTCCACATAGGAATTTTAGTCAATACATAACAAAAGTGTCTGTTACAGAAAGAATGATCCAAACCACAGTCTAACAGTCTGTGTGTATTTCCCTTCATGAAACTTGTCTAGGTAAAGATTCTGCCTTGATTAAAGACCACCAGTAAACAAGAGAAAAATGAGAAGACTTTCAGATTTCGGCTTTGTGTTTGAACTGCTTCTATTTTGTACTTTTCATGTCGGTGTCTCAAAATTTGCCAACCTGTTCAGGTAGTAACCCCTCTGATTAAGGAAATAAGGCTTGGCTGGCCCTAATAGGCAGTTAGCTTTTACAATCAAACAGAGTCATGATTAATGACCTTGCTAATTGTTCTTCTCCAATGTGCACATTAATATAGCAGAATGCTCAGAAGTCTCAGGAATGTTCATTCTTTAAGTTTACCCACTGCATGATTGTGGATACAAAGCCAAGGGAGACACAAACTCTGCTCTCTAGATCAGAATCTAGTACAAAAAGATAAGTGAACAGATATCTTACAACAAGGGAGGGATTCTGTCCATTTTCCTGATGTCTGACTGCACTGTTGTGAACTATACCTCAGCTGATTAACTGCCAATAACCCCAGCAAGTAAGAAAACAGTCCCAAGCACATGCAGGAGAGCATCTGAATCATTAGTGATAATCCCAGTGTTCTAGAATGTTCTGAAAGCAGGGGAAAATGTTAAAACTGTATGAATCAAGCAGACACTAGAATTTTACTCAAAAAGATAAGCTAGAACAGCGGTTCTCACCCTGTGTGTCTTGACCCACAATAACTGTATTAAAGGGCCATGGCATTAAGAAGGTTGAGAACCACTGAACTAGAATAACCTAGGCCTAGCCCCAACCCTAACCCTAACCCTTAACCCCTAACCCTAACCCAGTTAATTATTTTCATGCAAAGTAATCCTACCTGTTCTTTAGGAGCCAGTGTGGGCTTTTTTGTTTGTTTGATTTTAATCAAGACAGAGTCTCACTCTGTTGCCTGGGTTAGAGTGCTGTGGCATCACCCTAGCTCACAGCAACCAGCCTCCAACTACTGGGTTCAAGCAATCCTCCAGCCTCAGCCTCCCCCACCAGGAAGTCTGGCTAATTTTTCTGTTTTTCTATGGAGATAGAGTCGCACTCTTGCTCAGGCTGTTCTCCAATTCCTGAGCTCAAGGGATCCTCCTGCCACAGCCTCCCAGAGTGCTGGGATTACAGGTGTGAGCTGTGGAGACTGGCTAGCAGCCAACTCTTTAATTAAGCCTCTTCCATTTCTGACAGCTGGAAGTGATTGCTCACACGCAGAACTCTGTTCCACTCACCTGCCACTTGTCATTTCATGCCTCCTTATATAATTCTGTTATCATCTATGGGGACTTGGGCATCCTAAAAGCCAAATGTCAGAACTGTAGAATGTCAGACTAGAGAGCTCTCAGAGATCTCCTCCTCGGGCTCTGCCTCTTCCATTTAAAGAAGAGGAAACTGAGACCCACCTGGGAACACTCATTGAGGGAGTAGGCTTCTCTGAAGTGGTGGAGATTAACTACAGACTGAAAGGAGATAATGAGAGTTAGGGCAATGTCCAGAAAGGATGTATCCCTGCATGGTTTTAGGAGGCCTCATAGGCAGGAGCCTGTTTTAACTGAAGCAGAGAGCAAGAAGGAAGGTGGATGAGGCCGAGGAGGTCAGAGGGTGTGTGTGTGGGGGGGGCAGGGGTGAGGGGCTCAGAACCCCAGAAGCCTGTTAGCTTAAACAGAGTCATTTTCCTAAGGGAAATGTAACCCCTTGGAATGATTCTTTGAAAATTTATGGAAAGTAAAATTGAATGATTTTAAGTGTACAAATAGATAGGTTTTAACAGCTGCATACAACTGAGTACGCCTCCACACCACAATCAAGATATAGAACACCTGGGCAGCACCTGTGGCTCAAAGGAGTAGGGTGCCGGCCCCATATACCACAGATGGCAGGTTCAAGCCCAGTCCCTGCCAAAAAATGTAAAAAAAAAAAAAAAAAAAAAGATATAGAACACCTCCATCAAATCAGAAACTTCCCTGTGCTCCTTCAGAGTCAATCGATCCCTGTTCCCATTCCTAGCTCTTGGGAACCACCGATCTGATTTCTGATCCTATTGATACATTTTGCCTTTTCCAGAATATTGTATAAATGGAATCACACATGTAACTTTTGCATCTGGCTTCTTTATTTTGAAGGATGCTTTTAAGACTCATCTGAATATAGCATATAGCACTAGATCATTCTTTTTATTACTGAGAAATTTTCTGTCCTATGGACGTACCATGCACTCACCAGTTGAAGAACACTTGGATTGTTTCCAGTTTGGGACCATTACCAGTACAACTTATATAAAAATTTATATGTTGGGACCTTATGTAACGTTTTCTTTATCTAGAGTAAATCCTAACAAGTGGAATTTCTGGGTCATTTGATAAGTGTATATTCAACTTTATTAGAAACCACCCAACTTTTGACCAAGTAGATGTCCATTTCATGTTCCCATCAGCAGTGTATGAAGTTCCAGCAGTCCTGTATCCTCATCAAGTCATGGTATTGCCAGGTTGTAAATTTTAGCCATGCTAAGTAATGGGCTGAATGGTAAGTCTTGGAATCAGGTAGTTTTTAATTTGCGTTTCCCTAAGGAGCAAATGTTTTGGTTTTTTTGTTTTTTTTTTTTTGAGACAGAGCCTCAAGCTGTCACCCTGGATAGAGTGCTGTGGCTTCACAGCTCACAGCAAGCTCCAATTCCTGGACTCGAGCGAGTCTCCTGCCTCCGCCTCCCAAGTAGCTGGGACTATAGGTGCCCGCCACAACGCCCGGCCATTTTTTGGTTGCAGCCGTCATCGTTGTTTGGCGGGCCCAGGCTGGATTCAAACCTGCCAGCTCAGGTGTACGTGGCTGGTTCCTTAGCCTATTGAGCCACAGGCACCAGGCCAGGAGCAAATGTTTTTAAGCACATGTCTTTTAGGTGCTTATTTGCCACTCAGGTCTCTTCCTTAGTGAAGTATCTGTTTACATCTTTTGCTGATTATTTTTAGTCTCTTATTGTTGGATTGTAAAATTCTTTTTATACATGCAATACAAGTCCTTTATCTGATCTATATGTTGTGGCTTGTCATTTTTTCTAATTCTAGTGTATTAATTGTTTTCTTTTCTTTTGTGGCCCAAGCTCTTTCATCCTCTCTAAGAAATTTTGCTTATATAACTCAAAGTCACAAAGATTGTTTTCTGACTTTTTCTTCTAGAAATTTTATAGTCTCAGGCTTTACATTTACATCTATGATCCAATTGGTTATATTTTGTGAATGGTGTTGGATAAAGGTTGATATTTTTTTAATGTAAGTTTTCATTAGATCTAGCATTGTTTGTTCAAAAGCTTATCCTCTACCCCATTGAGTTACCTGGGGATCTTTGTTGAAAACCGACTGACCATACTTGTGTGAGTCTATTTCTGGTTTATGTCCATCTTTATGCCAATACCACACATCTTAATTAATGTGGCTCAATTAATAGTAAAGCTTGAAATCAGATGGTATAAGTTCTCCAGTTCCTTCTTTTCTAAAATTGTTCTATTTAGGCCTTTTGTGTTCCCATATAAATTTCATAACCAGCTTATCAATTCCATCAAAACCTTTTAGGGAGCTTTGAATAAAAGACTGGCATCATCTCACTTACATAGTCACTGCGACTTGCTCAATATCAAAGCTAGTAGATGACCTAGCCCAGACCATAAAGTGAAAATCAACAAGCATCATCCTATGAGTAAGATTTCTCAAATAAATCCCAATGTATTATACCACCCAAATAGACTTGACTAGAAAATTTGAGAATATTGTAATATTAAATGCATTTGGACTAGGTCTGGCAAAGGGAACATAGTCATGATTGCCTGACAAACTATTTGATGCTGAAGGGAGTGTTACTGAGCCCAAAGAACACTTCCTAAAAGTAAAAGAGGCTGAAATGCTATATGGTCTTAGATTCTCTTTTCTTGCCTGCCTGGCAGCTAAGTGCTGAAAGGAATATTTTTTAGCGCAGTCTGCTTGGATGCCTCTGACACTCTTCTAGAATCTTGGTTTTTCTAGAGTTTTACTGTTTTTTCAAATAGGAGGGAATGTTAGACTGTTCTAGTTCATAAATCAGCAAGGGAAGAATTCTGTAGCTTCCCAAAAAATCTTCCTGCCCTTTTTACCTTGTCTCTGCCAAATAGACAGTTAAAACAACAGTTTCCTGCCTGTCAGGAATAATGGCATTTTACATGCAAAGAAAACAACATTCTCCACGCCCCCCCCCAAATTGCTTTGCCATTTTTTTCTCCTGATAAATGGAAGAGTTTTCTCTTTTCTAAAATGTGGCATCTCTCATTTTTGATGGTGGAGCTTTCCAACGGCAAGTCATTTCAATGTGTTGTTTGGGGTTGAGAGAGAAGCTGTGGAAATTGTTATTTGATTACTGATTGGGTTACTTTGGGCAAATCATTTAAGGGGAGTTTCATCTTTTACAGTAAAACAAAGCTAAAGCCTTTACCTACCCTATCTACCACAAGGGTTGTGAGAATCAAATGTGACAATGTATATAACAATATTCTATGAACTCCAGAGTACAGGCTATGAACCTTAGTTACTATAATTACAAATCATAGATAGTATTGACTCTGTAAATCTGCCTCTCTATATATATAGAGAGAGATTTTCTGTTTAGATAGTTTTTATTTTATTTTATTATTTATTTATTTATTTATTTATTGGATTGATTGATTGATTTTATTAAATCATAGCTGCGTACATTAGTGCAATCAAGAGGTACAATGGGCTAGTTTCATATACAATCTGAAATGTTTTCATCAATGTTTAACATACCCTTCATGGCGTTTTCTTAGTTATTATATGAAGACATTTGTATTCTGCATTTACTAAGTTTCGCCTGTACCCTTCTAAGATGCACCATAGGTGTGGCCCCACCAATTACCATCCCTCTACCCCAACCTCCCCCTCCCCTCCCTTCCCCTATTCTTGTGCTATAGTTGGGTTACAGCCTTCATATGAAAGCTATAAATTAGTTTCATAGTAGGGCTGAGTGCATTGGATACTTTTTCTTCCATTCTTGAAATACTTTGCTAAGAAGAATATGTTCCAGCTCCATCCATGTAAGAGTCTCACTTTGTCACCCCTGGTAGACTGCCATGGCATCACAGTTCACAGCAACCTCAAACTCTTGGGCTCAAGTGATTCTCTTGCCTCAGCCTCCCAAGTAGCTGAGACTATAGGTGCCTGCCACAACACCTGGCTAATTTTTCTATTTTTACTAGAGATAGGATCTCACTTTTGCTCAGGCCAGTCTTGAACTTGTGAGCTCAGGAAATCCACCCACCTCAGCCTCCCAGAGTGCTAGGAAACCACCGTGCATGGTTCTATTTTTTTTTTTTGAGACAGAGTCTCACTCTGTCACTCTGGGTAGAGTACTATGACATCATAGCCCATAGCACCCTCAATCTCCTGGGTTCAAGTGATCCTCTTTCCTCAGCCACCCAAGTAGTTGAGACTATAAGCTCTCGCCACTACACTCAGCTAATTTTTCTATTTTTAGTAGAGATGGGATTCTGATCTTGCTCAGGCTGGTCTCAAACTCCTGAACTCAAGTGATCCACATACCTGGGCCTCCCAGAGTGCTAGGATTACAGCTGTGAGCTACTGTGCCCAGCCTATTTACAAACTTTTACAAACATATTAAACTAACCCAGTATTTTTTTTTTTACAGATAGAGTCTTAGTTTATCACCCTCGGTAGAGTGCTGTGGCATCACAGCTCACAGAAACCTCCAACTCCTGGGCTTAGGCGATTCTCTTGCCTCAGCCTCCCAAGTAGCTGGAACTACAGGTGCCTGCCACAATACTTGGCTATTTTTTGTTGCAGTTTGGCAGGGGCTGGGTTCAAATCCACCACCCTTTGCATGTGGGGCTGGCGCCCTACCCACTGAGCCACAGCCACCACCCTAAACTAACCCAGTAGTAAGGGTTAGAAAAGAATAAGAGTTAATCAAAGAGATTATAATGTTACCATGGAGACAATTTTAATTTATCCATTGTAATTTTACCATTACACACATGAAATACTGTGAGACCAACAATACCTCGTTGGAAGTGTTTTTTAATTTGCTGATTTCTGTCACATGCTTTATCTCATCTAGTTTTTAGAAACAACTCTGTCCAGTATGTAAGGCGGATATTTTTGGTCCTCATTTGACATATGGGGAGCTCTAGGCCCAGAAAGCTCGGAGACATCTCCAAAATTATAAATCTCTTTTGGGGCCCAAAGACTAATTATTTTCTGACTCCTAGTCCAGAAAAATCTATTCTAGTGTTTTTCAAACTTTGATGTAATTAGGAATCATTTAGGGAACTTGTGAAAAATATAGATTCCTGAATTTCACTTGGCAGAGTTTCTAAATCAGTTGATCTGTGTCTAAGAATCTGATCTTTAACGAGAGTATTGTAAGATTTTCTTATAGATGACCTGCAATAATAGGACCTTATTCCCTATTGATTAATTTTCTAGTGTACAGAATAAAAAAATAAAAAGAAAAAACAGAGAGTTACTTCTCTTCTGCATACCTAGAATGCAGGATACAGTGGTTATAAGCTCAAATTCTGGAGCCAGTCTACCTGGATTAAAATCCTACTTTCATCACTTGCTAATTGGGCAAACTACATAACCACTATCTGTCTCTGTTTCCCTTACCTCTAAGATGGGGACAATGCCAGTACCTACCTTACAAAGGCTTGTGATAAAGATTAAAAAGGATTTATAATGGGAAGAAAGCCTGGCACACAGTAAGCTTTGTGCTTATGAGAAGTAACCTGTGGAAATCCTGACATGAAGAACAATGAAGAACAGACTTTCGGAGATGCAGAGGTGTCATCTCTCCCACTAAACGGCTCTCATTCTTTCTCCTCACACCCACTCTTCTGATCTTGGGGAAGTTTGGCATCAATTCCGGGGAGGCCGACTCTGGCCGGGTATCTCTGCTTGCAAAGGGAACAGAAGGTTCCGAGGGGCTCTCTAGCCCTCAGTTGACTTTGTGGCTTAGTCCATTGAAATCCACATTCTCTGTTGAAGGAAATAAACCAACACGGTAAAGCCTGCTGATAGCCACTCCATCTGTGTTATGGCACACAATGATGGCTGGAAGTTAAAGGTTTGATATATAGGTCTATTTTTTTATTGCCAGTCCCTGCCCCTGAAGGAAGTATTAAAATTTCCAGATGAGTAACCAAACAATAAATAGATGAGACAGTTGCTGTGAATATCTGATTTTTTGCATAATAATGAGATATTGCGGGATAATGCACTCTGCCATCCCCAGTTTGTCTAAATTATCATTTTGATTGGTCAAATGCATAAGAAAGATATACCAATAAAGTCGTGTCAAGTGCTCTGTTGTAAATTGATGCAGGATGGGGTTTTGCTTTAGGTTTGAGGTACAGTGGGGGCAGGGAGAACAAATTCTTCAGGAAGAAACTTTAGGTAGAGCTTTTTCTTCAGCCAGTTCATAATCAAAGGCATCTGAAATCCTAGTTTCTCCAGGGCTCCATGCATAAACATGAAGTAGATTGTACTTTCTAAGGCCTTGTGTGTTGTTTTTGGAATTGAAAATAAGAACCAAATTTGGAACAGAAGGGTTGTTCTAGGACATCTGAGGTTTGTTTTGTGTGGAGAATTTTCCCCTTGATTTTGCATCCCTGAGACATAACATCAGAGTGTTGATAGAACTTTTGAATCAGAAAAACCAATCATTAGGAAACAGGATGTCAGTAAATCCAAATAGCTCTTTTGCCACCTTAAAAAAAAAAAAAAGAAAAAGAAGAATTCTACAAGTTCTAAATTGGGATGAAAACTAAAATTGCCTGAAGTAGTTTGACTTGCAACTCCTCTTTCTTCTCAGTTATATAACACTTGGTTTGATATATTTTGCAATTCATCCTGGATTCTTTTAAAAAATCTTTCCTGTTGCTGTGTTGAATGATCATTTTTGTGCTTTGTTGTTATTTAAGTGTTCCATGGCCCCGTCAGTGAGCTTCTTGAGGTTAGGAGCTACACCTTGATATGAGTTGTGTGCTCTACAGGGCTGGCACATGGCAGATGCTCGAACAGCTCATGGGCCTAGCACTCAGAGAGTCTAGGATGCTAAACATGTTATCAAGTTCTGAAAATTTTCCAATCAATGACTAAGTATAGAATAGTGTGGTGTTTATTATAAACACATATGGCGATCACTTATCAAGCCCAACCATTGGCTAAACACCAATATTAGCTTGTTCACTATTTATAGCTCAGCAAAGAGGAAAGTCTTATCCCTGTTTTGTAGAAACTAAGACTCAGGCCAGGGGAGGTGGCTCACACCTATAATCCTAGCACTCTGGGAGGCTGACGTAGGTGGATTGCTTGAGCTCAGGAGTTCAAGACTAGCCTGAGCAAGAGTGAGACTCTGTCTCTACTAAAAATAGAAAACCTAGCTGGGGGTTGTGGCAGGTGCCTGGGAGGTTGAGGCAAGAGGATTGCTTGACTCCAAGAGTTTGAGGTTGCTGTGAACTAAGATGATGCCATAGCACGCTATCCAGGGTGACAGAGTAAGACTCTGCCTCAAAAAAATAAATAAATAAAAGAAAGAAAGAAAAGAAAAGAAACTAAGACTCCAGAATTCTTGGTAGTTGGGCCAAGGTGCCCCACTTAGTGAATGAACTTACAGCTGTCTGCCTCTGATGAGACTCTGCTCCTTTCATTAAGCCACACATCTTTTGCCATTGTTGTTGTTAAAATTATATTACTCCATCCTCATTTGTCTCTAGGGTACCCTGGTCAATAACTGAGTTGACACCTTGTCCCCCCCATGACATTTGAGTGCTTTGTAGGTTGACATCTAAGTCAGCTCAACCATGACAGTTGGGAACTGACGTTTTTAGAAGTCCCACACAACCATGGGGCTATTGGCAAAGTTGAACTAAAGAAGCTTCTTTGAGTGGCCAAGCTGAAGATTTCCTGGAAGTTAGCTTTCTGATGCAGAAGGCTGAACACTCCAGTAACTGGAAGTTTAGTAAAAAGAACAAAACATGAAAAAAAAAAAAAAGGAGGACTTCTTTTGTTAAATGATAATGTAACTGTGAAGAAATCCCTAGATGCATTGAGGATATATAATTTTGGCTTGTCTCAAAATTCATAAAATATACAGTGTGATGAGTTAGGTATTGAAAGGAAGCATTGCAACTTCAAGAGAAGAATCTTTTGTTGGATAGATTTGCTGTGAATAATTTACTATTAGTTAATGACATTTTGAGGATTATCTGAGGAAAGAGATACAGAGTGCAAACAACGCTAAGGATGAGGTCTTTCTCATGTTAGTGAAGTTACTTTTGGATATGACTAAAAATATCTGCAATACCAGTCATTCTGGAAGATTCTATTTACAACTGATTGCTTTGAACTCTATTATCTTGTATCTGGTATTGCTTTTCTTCCCCAGACCCTTCCTCGTCCTCAACCCATAAGTTTCTTAGAGGCATAGATTGAATATTTTCCAGGGCTGAGCGTGACACTGGTCAGAGTAAGTGTATGTAATTGTGGTCTAATAAAAAAAAAAATTGGGATTTGTCTCAGGTTCTTGGCACAGAGCTCCTGAAACACTAGGGATTTATTGCCTTTTGTTTGCTAATGAATAGCTGAGGAGGGGTGGAGGGATGTGCTGTGTAGCTTCTGGCTGGAGACAGCTCAGCAGAAACCCAACCCAATCAACTCAGGTGATTACAGGGTTAGAACTTTCAGCCTCACTTCCTGACCTCTAGGGAAGGGAGAGGCTGGAGATTGGGTTCCATCAGCAATGGCCAATGATTTAATCAATCATATCTATGTAACAAAACTTCCATTAAAACCTCTAAATCCATGGTTTTCAACCTTCCTAATGCCCTTTAATACAGTTCCTCGTGTTGTGGTGACCCCCAACCATAAAATTATTTTTGTTGCTACTTCATAACTGTAATTTTGCTACTGTTATGAATCATAATGTAAATATTTGATATGCAGGATGGTCTTAGGTGACCCCTATGAAAGGGATTGAGAACCACTGCTCCAAATGAACGCTGAGCACAGTGGCTCACACCTGTAATCCAAGGCTAAGGCAGATGGATTGATTAAGCTCAGGAGTTGGAGACCAGCCTGAGCAAAAATGAGACCCGATCTTTACTAAAAATAGATCAGCCAAGCATGGGGGCACACACTTATAGTCCCAGCTACTCAGGTGGCTGAGGCTAGAGAATCGCTTGAACCCAGGAGTTTGACATTGCATGAGCTATGATGATACCACGGCACTCTCCCCAGGGTAATAGACTGAGACTCTGTCTTAAAAACAAGAAAGAAAAAGAAATTGTTGGTGGCTTCCAGGTTACTGAACACATGGATGCTTTGAGAAGGTGGCATGTGCAGAGATGACCTGAAAGCACTGCACTCTCCATCTCCAACAAACTTGCCCTCTGCATTTGCTTCTATTTGGCTGTTACTGGTTGTATCCTTTATAATAAACTGGTGAGTTGTTCTAGTGAATTAGGGAACACAGGTGCAGGGTTGGGAGACCTCTGAATTTGTTGTCAGCTGGGAAGAAGTGCGGGTAGCTTGAGGACCCTGTTTGTGGCTGGCTTCTGAAGCGGGGGCAATCTTATAGGATTGAACCCTTGACCTGTGGAGTCTATGCTAACTCTGGGCAGTCAGAGTTGGTGATAGAAAATTTAAGAATTGGTTGTGGATGTTGTTTGGAAAAGACTCAATATTTTGTGTCAGAAAAAACTACATATGATGTTTTATGAATGAATGAATGAAAGAATCTCTGTTACTTGCTCTATTTTAATCACATGTAAATAAAACCCTGATTCATGTAGAGGAAGGCCAGGTGCAGTGGCTCACACCTGTAATCCCAGCACTTTGGGGCGCCCAAGGCAGGTTGATTGCATGAGTTCAGGAGTTCAAGACTAGCCTGAGCAACAGTAAAACCCCGTCTTAAAAAAAATAGCTGGGTGTTGTGGTGGGTGCCTGTAGCCCAGCTACTCAGAAGGCTGAAGCAAGAGAATTGCTTGAGCCCAAGAGTTAGAGGTTGCTGTGAGCTATGACATCAGGGCACTCTACTGAGGCAACAAAGTGAGACTCTGTTTAAAAAAAAAAAAATAGTAAAGGTAGCTTACTAGTTCACGGCATCTCAAAGGTCTGGGGCAGAACTCAGTGTCATTGGGTAGTACTCTATAGAGGGATTCGATAACGTCCAGAAGACTGTTTATTTCACTCCTCACCATTCCTTCTGTGCTACCTGCATCTTAAGGTGCTTTTTCTGGGATTCTTAAGATGACAGCCAGTGATGCCCAACCACTTCTCATTCATTTCTAGCAGAAAAGAGTAACTGTTTTTGAAGCATTCCTGCCAAATTTCTGAGAATCACTCTCACAGATTCGACAAAGAAAATGTGATTGGCTTGGCAGAGGTTACTTGTTAGAAGCAGCTTGCTTACTACCTTGTGTATTCCCAAACTGAAACTGGGAGAACAGATCTTAGAAGGCAGCCAGTTAATCTTCATGGTACTTTGGATGTTCTTACTTAATCTAATAAGTAATGTGGTTCCTAAATTTATTCACCTGCTATATACTCTCATTACTAAATATTTCAATCAGCTAACCCCAACCAAATGTTACATCAGGACTTATCATAAGTTAATTATGTAGTATTTGACATCTTGGCTCAAACCAATGGTGTGTTTGATAACGCTTCGTAAACTACACAGGCTGTAAATATGAGATGACGCCACAGGCAACAAGAGAAATATAAGGGCCAGGCGAGGCGGCTCATTCCTGTAATCCCAGCACTCTGGGAGGTTGAGGCTGGTGGATTGCTTGAGCTAAGGAGTTCGAGACCAGCCTGAGCAAGAATGAGACCCCATCTCTACTAAAAATTGAAAAACTAATTGGGCATTGTAGTGGGTACCTACAGTCCCAGCTACTTGGGAAGCTGAGGCAAGAGGATTGCTTGAGCCCTAGAGTTTGAGGTTGCTGTGAGCTAAGATGCCACGGCACGCTACCTAGGGAACAGAGTGAGACTGTCTAAAAGTGAAAAAAGAGACAGAGAGAGAGAGAAAAGAAGGTTGTATTTAAGAGTATGACAGAGAACCCGGTGTGGTATCTCATGCCTATAATCTCAGCGCCTCAGAAGGCTGAGATGGGAGGATTGCTTGAGGCCATGAGTTCAGAAACAACCTGAGCAACATAGGGAGACCCCTTGTGTACAAAAAAATTTAAACATTACCTAGGTGTGGTGGCAAGCACCCATTGCCCAGTGTCCAGGGGGCTGAGGCAGTAGTATTGTTTGCTCAAGTATAAGACTCCAGCTTAGGTCACAGAGACAGAGCCCATCCCAAAACAAAGTGAGGCAAACTTTTGCTATTTGATCCAAGTTCTATTAACAACCTCTGGATAAGTTTATTAACAGCCCCCCCCCCCATTCACAATAAAATGGATTACTTTCTGAAAAAATCTAGACTTCACCTTGGCTTTTTGCCAACTTTATGGGCCAGTCACCATCTAATAGACACAGGCATAACAGTAAAAACCTCACACTCCAATTCACACTCCAGGTTTTTAGCACAGATGCTGGCAAACATTTTTCTGAAAGAGCCAGTTAACAAATCCTTTAGGCTCTGCAAGGCTTGTGGGCTGTATTAGTAATTCTGCATTAGCAAGGCAAAAACAGCCACAGATAATGTGTAAATGAATGACTATGGCTAGCATTTCAGTTTATATTCCAATAAAATTTTATTTATATGCACTGAAATTTGAATGTTATATAATTTTCATATGCCATAGAATATTATTATTCTGCTTTTTTTCAAACATCTAGAAATATAAAAACCATTTTTTAGTTCATAGGATGTACAGAAAATGAGTGGCAGGCTGGATTTGGCTCATGGGGTAAAATTTGCCAAATCCTGTTTTAGTTTAATGCTGCAAACTCACAGGGTTTATGAAGAGATGAAAACATCATTACCTGGACCAATAATTTGTGCATTAACAAAGAAAAATCTTACCTTGCTTTGTATATAAGTTCTGTAAGTTGGGTTTTATATATATATATATATATATATTTATATGCTTTTTTTTTTTTTTCTCCTTCACTATGTTACCTGGGCTGGTCTCAAACTCCTGGACTTAAAGAATCCACCTACCTCAACCTCCCAATCACTCTACATTTAAAAGCAATGATGTTCCAGAATTTCTGGAATTTGCATTTTTAGCTTGAAAGTTAAAACAATTTAAACTCTTTGAAGAAACATGGAAGCCATTTCAGGTTACAGCTAGACATCTTCAAGATTAAGCTGTGTCCTTGCTGGAGCTGGTGCAAGCCGAGCGTGTCATTGCCGAAACTCAACATTTTCCTCCCAGAGTGACTTGCTCTCCATTATCCCCATTTTCCCTCAGAGGCACCTCGTTTCTAGTTAACCAGTTTGGACACGTTACAGTCAGAGTGATATGCCTTCTAAAGGGATCCTGCTCAGTCTAAAGAATTCTGCACATGGCATTCATCTCTGGGTCCCGGAGTGGGACACGACGCACCTGTGGCCAGAGTTCTGTACTTCTTCAGCTACAGTGATGAGCCAAAAAAGAAAGAATCAGACTCCTCACTGAGACTTTTGCTAGAACTATCAGGTTAAGTAGGTTTCTGTTACATGTGACCCAAGCCGTCCTGACAATTGAATTGCCATTCAGCTCTTTTGATTCTTATCTTTCCTGCCTACTACCATTTCTCCCACTATTCAAGTCAATCACTACCTCCTCTCATTTATGGGGTATATCTTTCAAACCCATTCCTTTTTCTCTATTCTTAATTATCTCACCATCATCTCCTTCTGTGTGTCACAGTAGAGTCAGTGGTGTCTTATTCAATAAATACCTTTTTAAGGACATGCTATATGTTGCAATGGCAGTCTATTAGACAGGTGAGAGCCACAGTCAGCCACTTATCAGAACACATATTAGCCTTTTTAGGTATTAATTTTCCCATGTATATAATAAGGATTTCTCATAGGGTTGATGTGAGGACTGAAGGAGAATAACATATGTGAATCAAACAGTCCAAATTCACTGCGGGGATCCAAAAAAGGAGAGTTCTTAGTACTGGATGAAAGGAACAGTGGTAGCCCCAACTCTCATCCCTGAGAGCACTCAGGTGACTTCCCATGGGCCTTGCTCCCCTGCCATCCAACTGTGATCACTTCTTATATTCCTGAGGTGGTGAGGCCACTTCTGGTTTTTGAGGCCATTTCATTGCTCATGAATCTCCCAGGGTCTCCACTGGTTCCACATACTCTTCACCCTAGCTTCTAGAACTTCTATTTTCTGTCCCCTCTCAATCTGCCCTCCCTTTGGTCTCCACCAAGAGACTTATTTCTATCAAGTAGGAAAAGTCACTGTCAGCCATACATGCCCCCCTGATGTCCTTATTATAGTAATGTTGAGTTTGAGCTCTCTGTCTTCAGTTAGTCCTAAACCCCAAATCCTCTCAAGGCCTTTGGTTTCTCCTCTTTCTTCTTAGAAATTTCAGGGGACCCGTCCCTCCATTCAGGCAGGCTCCTTCTGTGTGCCTTCTCTGGTAGATGGTGAGTTTTTGCAGGTGAGGGCTTATCAGGTATATACTTACAACAGTGTCCCTGTCGCCCAAGTCCTTGCACAGGAGTGTGCCCTGTGATGGGGATGATGGATTAAGTGATCTGGGATCATAAACACTCCATTACTCAGGTTTCTGTATTGAAAACAGAAATCATACTAAAAAAATCAAATAGAGAAAATTTAATACAGAGAATCAGTTACATGGATATCAATAGGATTAGAGCACAAAAAAGAAACACCCAGAAAACAGCAAGGTACTAACTGTAGGCAGCAGGATCATAGAGGCTGGAGAAAGCAGAGCCATAGAGTGTGCAGAAGGGGTCCCGGAGAGTTGAGACCCAGACCTGAGGCAGGGGTGCTGCCCCCTGTGCCCCTGGAGGTCAGCAGAGGGGCCCTGAGGAGCTAGTGCTCACGTCTTCATGGACACACCTGAGGAGCCACTAAGGGCAAGAACGTGATAGGAGCAGCATTCAGGAGTCAGCTTTCCTCTCCCCGCCTCCTGCCTTCCACCAATCTTCCAGAACTTCCTGTTTGCAAAAAACTCACAAGAAGTCATCTGGCACAGCAGTTTGGGAAATAAACTTTTCAGGACAGAAAACTGAGTTTGGGGCTGAGAAAGGATAGATAAATAACGAGCTCAACATTTCTAATATAAATTTCAGTTTTCAAGTGAAGAAACTAAGGCTTGGAAGGTTTCAGTGATATGGTCAATGCCCTCATTTTATCTTTGAGTCCATAATTTTAACCCATCCCTTTATAAATAGAGCTGCCGTTTTTTTTTTAGGGGAAACACTATCCACGTTTGATAACTTGTAAGAATATCTTTCTACTTCTCCTCTCCCTTTAGGTCATTTTATACCAACAGATGGTATGGAGCATATGCCATATAGGGTCGCACATGTTGCTTTGAGGGAATGGGGAAAGAATGCTTACATTTTGTCAAGTTTATTGGTTCCAAGACTGGATACTTTTATAAGGTTCAAGAAGGTGCACGAGTCAGTCTAGCAAACAGCATATGAATTTTCAGTGACCACCAACTTGGTGGGGGCAAAGGTAACTTAATAACACCTTGGAAAACAAACAAAACACTTTTGCAGCAGAAACCATCACAAAAAACTTTTATTCCAAAGTAATAGCTGATTTTCTTTTCTTTTCCACTGTTTTTCTTTTTTATTTTATTTATATTTTTATGAAAGTGGGTAAATGAAGGCAAAAGAACATTTCCTAGCTAGGATATCTAAAGCATCTTCTCTAACAGCCCCGAGCCACCAGGGAATAGTATCATTCACAGGCACCAAGCCCAGAGGACTGGCAGTTGACTGGCCTGAGCCCTGCATGGATGGGTGCTTTGAAATTCAGATGGAAATGGAAAAGAATAAGGGAGAAAGTACAACAAAACCCCAGCTGTATCCATCTTTAAAGATGGGATGGCATGAAGTGACTCTAGTGACTAAGTGTGGCCAATTAGGGAGCAGCACCAGGACCTCTTGCAGTCCAGGGTGGGGAGGAGGTGGGTCATGTAAAACACAAAGAGACCAGAAGTGCTGGATGTAAACCATTATTTAGCAATTTCTACCACAAACCAGGTGAGACAAACAAAAAAATTGCTTGAGTCTCACTAGTGTCATCCAGTCAAAACACAGACACCAAGGCACAGCTCTGTTAGGGAAAGGTTAAGACCATTCACATGCACAGCAAGCTGGGAGCCTATCATCTGAGCATGAAGCACCATCTGTTTCTTCAGAAGTCACTTAGAACCAAGGCCAATGGCCCAAAGGGAGGCCAAAGCTGGAGAGTAAACACAAAGACACACAACTGTCTTAAAATGTACATTTTAAAAACATACAAATGGCAGCCTCCTGGGAATTGGATTGAAAAAGATATGTGAGAACCCACTCACACCTTAGAAAGCATCACTAAAGAAATTTGAGCTTTAGGAGAAAACATCAAATACTGTTGCTTTCCATATTGGGTTCCATCAGCAATAGACACAATTATACCTGTATGTACTGAGTTAGAAAGTTGTATCAGCCAGGCCCAGGGGTTCATTCCTACAATCCCAGGTATTCAAGAGGCTGAAGGACAGACTCGCTTGAGCCCAGGAATTCAAGACCAGCATAAGCAACATACCAAGACCTCCTCTTGAAAAAAAAAATCATAAAAGCAAATGACAACAACAAAAAGAAAGTTATACCAACCTGATCCTTCCTCCCTTCTTTCTATTTTTCCTTCTTGTTAAAAATCACAGTGAAAATGCAAAAAATGGCTGGATATGGTGGCTAACACCTATCATCCTAGCACTCTAAGAGGCCAAGGCAGGAGGATTGTGTGAGCTCAGGAGACTAGACTGAGCAAGAGTGAGATCCCATCTCTATTGAAAAAAATAGAATAATTAGTCAGGGGTAGTGGCAGGCACCTGTAGTTCCAGCTCCTTGGGAGGCTGAGCAAGAGGATTGCTCAACCCAAATACTAGAGGGTGCTGTGAACTGTGATTGATACCAGGCACTCTACCAAGGGTGACAGAATGAGACTCTGTCTCAAAAAAAAAAAAAAAAAGCACAAAAATTGCATTTCTTCCCCACTTCCAGTTTATTTTATGATCTGACAGAGACTGTCAGGGAAGAAAAAGACACTCAGGTCAGTAATTTTCTTCTAACTATAAGACTGCATCCCTGCTTCCATTTCATATTGACTGCCCTCAATCCTGAGAGATTCGGGTTGATCGTGTATGAATCCAGGTTGGTTGAACATACCCTGAGGTCCATTTGGTGATGGGGGCAGGGGTGGATATTCCACTGTGAGATTTCTGGTATATGACTAAGGGAGATTAAAAATCAAAAATTGCTATGAGCTAGAACAGAGAGGTGCCTTTGGTTCTATTAAAATTTTATTCTCTCCCTCCACACAACTTAAATAGACAATAGGTTAAGAAGAAAATGCAGTTTAGTGAATCATAAATCACTGCAAAGCTAGGAAGGGAAAGAGAAGAAACAGGAGAATGATTAAATTGGCAGCTACAAATATTCTTGGTTGCTGAAGTCATCAGGGGATATTTCTCCTTTCCTTCCTCAGATTTTTTTTTTTTTTTTGAGACAGTCTCACTCTGTCACCCTGGATGGAGAGTAGCATGGCATCATAGTTCACAACAAACTCAAACTCTTGGGCTCAAGCCATTATCTTGCCTCACCCTCCCAAATAGCTGGGACTACAGGCATCCACCACAATGCCCAACTACTTTTCTATTTTATTTATTTATTTATTTATTTATTTATTTTTAGTACAGACGGGGTCTTGCTCTTCATCAGGCTGGCTTCCTTAGATTGTAATGAGCTTGCTATAGTTCTTGAGTCTGGGAAATTGTGTGACCTACTGCCTTCAGTAACAGAAGCATCTTTATATTGAACCAAATTTTATTGAGGGCCCATCAGGCATCAAAATCACTCACTAGCTGGGTAAGCTTAGACAAGTTAGCTTAGACAATATTGACCTATGCCTCAATATTACCATCTATACAATGAGCATAATAAAAAGTACTTATTTCATAAAATTGTTATTAGGGTTAAATGAGTTAATATTTTCAAAATAACTTAGAACAGTGTCTGTTCATATGGTAAATGCCTCATAAGCATTTATTAATTTTTTTTAAGTGTCAGGGAAGTAGCCAGATGTTTTCATGGGCTGGGAATGGGGTGGAGCGGGAAAGCAGTGATTAGTATCAGACGATGGGGTCTGTGTCATTAATTAGTGGGAAAAAGAAGACTGAAAGTGACCAATTTTTGTGATGACTGTCTATCTCTATGTACCTGGCTGTCATACTATTTTCTCATCTTTCTATTAAGCAATCTTGATACAATCATATCTTGTCAAAATCAAGCTTGTCAAAATCATATCTTAAAAATCTGTGAAAAAGATCCACTTTGGAAGAATGTGTCAAAAATAAGAAACAATTTGTCTTGCCAACCTGCCCCTTCACTGCGAAGTTATTTCTGCCTCATGGGGTGGGAACAGGAAAGCAGGCAGTGACAATCTGGGCATTAAATAAATGGGAAAGGGCGTGGTAGCTAATGCCTGTAATCCTAGCAATTTGGGAGGACAAGGGACAAGGATTGCTTGAGGCCAGGAGTTTGAGACCAGCTTGAGTGAGAGGACCCATCTCTATAAAAAATGGAAAAATTGGGGGCAGAGCAAGATGGCAGCTGAGTAACAGTTTCCTTGCAACTGGGCACGGTGAGACTGGGGAGAGAGGAGTTCAGGCATCTCTGGCAGGCGGGATCTGCCCAGAAACTTCCCTTTCGGGACACAGGGAGACTTCTGGACACCCTGAGGAAGGCAAAAGCAGTGGCGATTGGGCAAGTGGTTGCGTGTGTTTCGTTTGGTCTCATACTTTTGGCAGCTGTGGGTGGGGCAACAGTGGGACTGCAGGCTGGAAAGGCCTTGTCTGTGAGCTGTTGGGTTTCTTTTGGACTTGGCACTCGGTTGAACTGCCTTAGGAGAACTTGGGCAAGAGTGCAGGGGTCTTTAAGTGTAGTCTGGGGCCCCAGACTGGGCCACGGAGCCAGACAGAACCACCAGTGTTTGGTTGTGGGCTGTGTGGAGCCATTGTGGGAGAACTGCCCTGGCAAGCTCCACCCTCAGGGTGGCAGAACAAATATCAG